>JBAMBJ010002538.1:0-76844 GCA_037043495.1 Drosophila recens
AACAAAAATTTACTTTTGAGCAGGTAGACTTTTACTAGACTTTTACCTCGTAAAGAGGTTTGTTTGTAAGATGTGTATATTCTTGATCATCATCAACAGCCGCTAAGGACAAGTATCTTGAGGTCTATGTGATCAGAAATTTTCATTACAATCGAATTTCAATCTAAGAAGTTTTAGTTGGAATCGACAGAGTGGGTGAGGGTGTGGTTAATTTATAGTAAAAAAAAAATTCAGAAATTCTTCTTTAGTCCTATTGAATAGATCCTATTCAGCAAATTCGAGCCGTATGGAAGGAAAAAAATTTAAACGAAAACACAGAATCTTGGCAAAATTTGAGAAATTTGTTATGCCAGTCTGGAATGAAGTTATTTCGAATCTTGAAATCTTGAAAATAATCGACTAAAGATAGAGGCTTCAACTACTAATGTGTCTATCATGGAGGCTGGCAAAGAATATGAATATTTGGTATAGTAATTGGTCAAATGCTTACCCAGCTTGATGCGTCGCTGCTTGAAGCGTTCCGCAAACGCTTCTAGCTCTCGCGGATCGGTGTCGGTGTCAGGATGCAGGCCAGCGGCTGCGACAGCCGCCGTGATGACAGGATGATGTACCGCTGAATGCCCATGGTGCCCTGCATTAAATGCTTGGTAATCAGCACAGTGGTTGGGATGTGGTTGCTGCTGGTTGAACTGATATTTACCCGCCGTGTGGCCACTTAACGTGCCCGGATGGTGGTGGCTCATCATATGATTCATACTGTGATAGGAACCGTGCAGGTGCTGGTGTGTGGGCGTTAATGGCGATTCCGAAATGGGCGCTAACGTTGTCATCGAGCCCGTCGGATCCAGCATGTCCAGCTGATCCATTGAATGGTGCATCTGTTGAATAGATCAAAGCGAAAATGCAAAATGTCAAGTGCTGAAGCAATCCATCTAATGACATCTTAAGCTAATCTATTCCTTAAGCATTAAATGTAGCAAATTTACAGACATCGTGTTGAATAGATTTTAAATAAGTTACTAAAAACAATCGCTCGACTACTACATATATTCCCCACATCCCGCATATGTGCATTCAGCTCTGAGATACATATGTATACAATAATCACGCATACAAATGCCCTTAAAGCTACGAAAACTAGATGGCGCCAGACATTCAACCAGATCTTTCGATACACTACCATCATTTGACTCTCATTGCCCCGACCGAAAAACTGGAGATAATATCCAGATCCGCTCACAAGAAATGTGTGCAATTCTACACGAGTTTAATTATACACTGTTTAGTCAGCCATATAAAATTTGATTTTCTTAAGCACCATATAAATAATATGGTAAAGAAGTAATAATCGTTTCTTATACTAATTTTTATTTTTTATTTTAATATTAATTCTATTACATAGATTTTCTGTTTTAAAATCTAAGAATTTAAGTGAATTTATATTAATATATTTTAAACATTTTTAGCAATTTTAGCAATTTTTCTATTTGTGAACAGATGTCAAACCGGTATTTCGAAACCAAAAAATTTAAAAAACCGGCAACCATTACGACAGTGATCGCAATTATTTTGCGTAACCAATAACCGAAAGCCAAAAAAAGAACATAACCGAAACCGTAACAATAACCGATATTCGTTTTGCTTTAAGACCTTGTTTTGTACAATAAAACAAACATTATTTAAATATATATGCATATTTTTGCGAAGTAAATTTGTTTACCCTGTTCTAATATCATTTCATCGTAATTCTGTGGATTGATTTCAACGCATAATCCAATCAAGACGCATTGAAGATGAAGATGCATATGTAGTACGCATATTTAAATGGAACAGCGGCATAGAATAAAAGATATAACATACATATATTGTATTTTCCCAAAGGAAAAAAAACTTGTGCAGCTTGAAGCCCATTCAATTAAATGGCTAAGAGTCAGATTATATGCTTATAGGTGTCTAAATAATTAAGTGTTTTATATTCTAACATAAAAATTGCATTTAAAGTTGAGTATAAAAATGAGAAATGCGAAATGCGAACAACATTTCGCTCCTAATTAAAGTCCAGTCCCAAAGTTACGGCTGTATGAACCCTTTACTTTATAACAACAATGACAATAACAATAACAACAGCTACAGCCAAAGTCTTGAAACTTGAACGAAACTCAAGTTGAAAAACTGGCGCAACTTTTGAAACGGATGATGAGTAAAGTTGATAAAGAAGGGAGAGCGGGACAGACGATGTGGAGCCAGGCACTTGTTACGAAATCTTTTGTGTCATGTTGCTTTAATTGAACGAGTGACGAGGCCCATACACCCACACACACATACACACACATACATAAGTACAGGAGGCAACTTTGAAAGGGTCTTAACTGAATGAGACGCACACACACACACACATCCACTGAGACAGGCACATGGACACGGACATGGCACACAACTCTTTTGTCTATGCATCAAACATTTATAGAATTGTTCAATTATTAAAACAAATATGAATAGCAACTAAAGCATAGGGCAGCCATTGCTGCTTTGTCTCTCACGCTACATACATACATATTTCTATTGTTCTCACTCTTTCACTCTCAAGCTCTATGCTCGCTCTCCTTTGCTCTCATTCGAACTGTTGTTTTGCCTCTATTTGGCCCATACTACATACTTCTGGCCATTTGGCTTGTGTTGCTTTGTTAAGCATTTAAACTGATTACAGCTGAAAAGTATGCTACAACAACAGGACGCCAATAGCCAAACGCCCAGCTCGCCAATGGGTGGAACACTCATATTTATTTATCTTTTTGAATGTGGCGCTTCCCAAAACTACCAAAATGTATGTATGTATACTTGCGTGTGCATGAATGTGTGTGTATGTATGTAGAAAACATACCACGCCCCCTCATGCAACGCTTAGAAATGGACAGAAAACGTGGTCACGTATACAGCGCACATACATAGATGTTGCCAAATATATATATATATTTACAATATAAATACATATACATACATATGTACGTGACTGGGTTCCAATTATGTAAAACTCTAAAATGATAAGCAGGCGCATGGGGGAGGCCTACGAAAAACAATAAGACAGTTGCCGCCGCAGCGGAGGCCCGTGACCAGCGTCAGTATATAAGAGAGCGACCAGCGACTGCGACGTCAGCTTTGTGCAAAACCATGGAGGGGGGTAAAGAGGGGCTTGGCGGGGGACATAAAAACTACAAGAGGTGGCCACTGTCTGATGCCCGCTGCCGGAGCAAACACAATGGCAAACTCTTCAATTATAAACCAATCCCAAAATTAGTCTGACTGTTATTGGTTTGCACCCTTGGCGCTCTCGCTGTTTGCCTTTCGCTCGCACTCGTTGCTGTTGCTGTTGTTGCTATCTCGCTCGCAAGTGCTGCGCAACCACCCTGCGCTGAGAGAGCAGAGAGCATAAGAGCAGCAGCGTTTGGCCTGTGGCTCGTGGCTCGTGGGACAGCGTCCGGGCTGTGACTGCGGCTGTGACAGCAACTGCTGCTGCTGCTGCTCCTGCGACTGTTGCTGCTGCTGCTGCTGCATTGTGGTTGGCTGAAGCTTATGCAAAATTCATTTGGGCAGTGCCCACGAAAGGAGCCGACGCGACGTCGTGTGCTGCTCTCTGCCTATGCTGTCAACGTTGACGTCGGCATCGGCGTCGTTGTTGTTGTCGTCGTCCTCGTCGTTGATGTCAGTATGCTGGCCCATTTCATTAGGTGCATAATTTCTAATTAATAAAATTATAAGGCACAAAAAATATATGAGTCAAGACTTTGAGCGCTAGAAGGCGCTATGTCAATGGCTAAGCAGCCGCGATAGAGGAGAAGCATAAACAAAAGGAGAAAAGGAGATTATGATGATGATGATGGTGACAAACGAGCGACAATGACCAACGTTTGCCAGAGAGAGATGGCAAACGTGTGTGGGTGTGGCGTTCAACTCTCTCTCTCGCTCTCTCTCTTTCTAACCGTCCTGTTTGCTGTTTGCGTACGTGTCCCCCGTTTATATCGGTTTGTGTGTGTGTGTGTGTGTGTGTAAGAAATGCATTATCAAAAAGGCAAATCAATTGCATTTTGGCAATGGGAAAAATGCAGCAATGCATCAAATGCCAGGCCTAAACGAAGTTCCGAGTCCAAGATTGCACACACTCACATACTCGCACATACATACATACATACATACATGAGCACGCGCTGTCGCTGATGCTCTCTGCCACTCGCTGTCTCGCTTGCTCTCATTCTGTTTATCTGCTTGTGTGTGAGTCTCGTTCTCTGAGCCGCCATTTTGCTTTTGTTTTGAGCTTTGGATATTCATTTTACTTTTTTTTTTTTGTTGTTTTTGCTGGCAACGTAGCTCGCGTCGCTTCATCATTTATTAAAAACTTTGCCAACATAATTTATTTATTTGCCAGTTTGTTGATAAACATGTGAATGCGTATCGCTCGCTCGCTCGCTCTTCAAGGCATATACAAATGCCTTCACTCTCTCTCTCTCTCTACTCTAGTCTGTCTGTCTGATTGTTTACGCGCAAATGACCTCATTACATGTAATATAATAATTTGTTGTTGTCCCCCCATTTTTTGTTGTTTGTTTTTATTTTTTTATATTTGTTATTACTCGCTTTTGGCATAATAAAGCGTTTTTGGCGCCATTGCGCTGCGGTTGCTGCTGCTTCTTCTTCTTGTTGTTGTTGTTGTTATTTGTGGTGTTGTTGTTGTTGTTGCTCTTGAATTAGCCGGCTTTTTTTCAGTTGCTTTGTTGCTTTTTTATTATGTTCTTTTCGTATTCGTATTCGCATTTATATTTATATTTTTGTTTCTGTTTTGTTTGGTTGGTTCGTCGTCTCGTGTGCTCTGCTATTGTTCATTAATTTTTGATCATTTTGTTAATTTGTTATGGCGTCAAACAGACAGCTGATAATATTATATGGTATGATTTCGTCCGCCTTGTGCCTTGTGTCCTGTTGACTGGTCCACAACATGGTTAGAACAATTACAGAACTGAATGCCGAGTTTACATTTTCAAATCCTCGGCATTGAATAGTCGTATGTATGGTAATGGTATATTGTGAGTGTGTGGTTTTCATAACACAGTTTCGCATCAGATACATATGCATGTATGTTTGTGTGTAGAATGTGTGTAATTATTCGAAGTAATTGTTTGGAAACAAGTTAACAATTTAGAGATGGGAACGGTCGTCAAGGATGTGCTTGCTGCATTATTTCTTACGTTTCTCGACGGGCTTCAGGATCTGGAAGGAGCACATGAGCGTCTCGTCCACGGACATCATGGCGCCAGCATTGTCGAATTCGCCACAATAGTTGGGCGCCGAAAACAGTGTGACCAGTTGGCGCTTGGCAAAGAACTCGTAGCCATCCTCGACCACCTGGTGGGCACGACAAATGAGATCCAGATCGTGCTTCTGCAGAAATTTGCCAACGACTTCGGCGCCAAAGGTGAAGCTAACACCGCGATCGTTCTCGCCCCAGCCAATGGTGTCCTTGTCCGGATCGGACCACAATAGATCGCAAAGCAGGCCCTGATCGGGCACATCAGTGGGTCGCATGATCCGCTTGATTTGCTCCATCGATGTCAAATCGGGACTCAAACCGCCGTGGCAGCAAAAGATCTTCTCGTCGACGATCGCCACGACGGGCAGACAGTTGAAACAGTCGGTGAATGTCTTCCATAGCTTAATGCTATAACGACGCTTGCACTCATCGTAGAATCCGTAGATGCGATTGATGCTGGCGCACTCGTGATTGCCGCGCAGCAAAAAGAAGTTCTCCGAGTACTTGATCTTGTAGGCGAGCAGCAGACAGATGGTCTCCAGTGACTGCTTGCCGCGGTCCACGTAGTCGCCGAGAAACAGATAGTTGGACTCGGGCGGATAGCCGCCGTATTCGAACAGTCGCAACAGATCATAATATTGCCCATGGATATCTCCGCAGATTTTCAACGGAGCCTCCAATTCCAATAGTATTGGCTGGGCCAGAAAGATTTCCCGCGACTTCAAGCACAATCCTCGGATTTCCGTCTCGTTCAGTTGCACATTCTTACCGGGTCGTGCTGTGCGCACCTCGAGCAGCCGGGCTATAATGTTGTCCAAATTAAGTACCTCGGCCATCTCTGAAGGCTTTTGGCCGGGCTTGCCGGTCTGCGGCTGGTGGGCTAACGTTTGGGACGCCGTTGGAACGATCTTGTCTCAATCTTCCCACTGACTCGACTCACTAAATATGTCTTGAATGATTTCCAATCCTAATTCTTAAGTTTTCTTTCTTCCTCTCTTCAGTCAGCACGATCAAAACGGTCAGAGCTGCGTAATTGTTGCCGGACCTGGTGTGCCAATTTTGGTGTCCGAACTGATTGTTGTGGTTGCGAAAATTTTGAATTTCAACTGGGATCGAGACAAAGTTCCTTTCGATTGATTTATTTTTTATTATTCCTTTGTTTTTGTTTATCCAAAAGTGAAATTTTAGACCCAGTCGACTGTACTTAAATTCCGAACGATGTTTCAGCAATCTTTCAATTCTTTCATGTAAAATATTTGTTACGACTGCTTTAATATGAATAAATAAATATGTACATATATGAATAAACCCCTGAAAACTTATTCAAAAGCAGGTAAGATATGCTATAATATTACAACATACACCTAAGTACATATGTTCAATGAATATTTTTGAACAGTTATTGCCTATGTCTACAATCCAATAATATTATTGGTATTATTTAAATGAATGTACATATACTGATGTCTTATTGAGCACTCTTTCTTCTGCTATGGTATGCTTCCTATATATACATATGTGTTCAAAGCAGATCAAGATTGTTTTACATTTTGACAACAAACTCTTTTACCCTCCAAAATAAAAAAAAAAACAGTTGCAATTATTATAGTCCTAATATACTCTGACAATTACACTAAAACCAACATTTATTCGTACACACTTTTTTTTACTATAACATGTAAGTCAAGTCTTCACAGTAAAAAAATAAATTTGGAAAGGTCGTTTAAGTTCCGTTTGAATGATGCAAAACTTTCCTTAACTCATTAGGTATTCATTGAAAATTTTGAGTTTAAAAAAAGTAAATTTTTAAATTTTTTCCGTAGATTTTTTACAAAAATATTTTGATGCAAAAAAATTCTTCAAACCATACTAAGAGTGACTGCAAAAAAAAATGTTCAAAATGTTCAAATTATAATTATTTGAAAATTGCTAAAAATCGACTTATTGTTTGAAAAGTGGGAAAAAAGGGGTTAAAATCTTATAAAAAAAAAACATCTTTACGAGGTAAAAGTCTAGTGACGAAAACATTCAAACACTTTTATTAGTCCAAAAATCTACTGAAATTTTCCGATTATCATGAAAAGTCTTTTTATTTGCATTTGTTTTTTCTGTTTGTGTGGAAAATTTATCAATCTTTATTATTTGCGCAATAAATCAGAAATTCGATGGTTTAATTGTCGATGTCTTAAATCCAATTTTAAACTCGATGTTCAGTTTGGAGTTACATTACTAGTTTGAGCGTGTGTGCAAATTTGTATGTGTTCGGGTGTCTAAGCAACTAAAGACCGAGTCTCTCACAGTCGAGCACACTCTACTTTAGCATTCTTACTTGCTTCAAATGAATACAAGTCATATGTGAGATAACATAACTAGTAAGTCAACTCATCATTATTTCACTCGTTTGCTTTCTTTCACTATCTCTCTCTGTCTATCTCCATCTGCCCCTCTCCTTCTTTCTTTAATCAGTTATTCTTATCGCTGCATTGTGCTGACATAATGTATATACAAGTTTGCGTAGACATTAAAAATAGTCGTTCTCATCAAAGTTACATATGCATGTATTTATGTAGGTGTGCACACACAGAAAAAAACTCCGGGATGCACGATGGTAAAAAGGCCCAAGGTATGTCTATGGTCTAAATATAAAGCTAGGAATCTCATTATGATTTTTTTTTTATTTTGGCCCCGCTTTTACATCCTCCTCCTTTATAAAAAATCTAAATATATATGTATGTAGCTAGAGACTTGACTAGCTTTTTTTTGTTTTTAATTTGATTTAATTATATTAATTAATTGTCGTTTACGCGAGTGCCCTGTATGGTAACTTTCAATCAGCGGATTTTGAGCGAACTTCAAAGATTAAGGATAGGTTCTAAATATTGGAAAAAGCTTTCTAAAGCTTTCAGTTTTACCATAGTAGAATGTCGGGATAAAATCAATCCGATATGATGTCAAGAGTTCGGTAATCCCGAATTTTCTTAAGTCAAGTCCAAAACACTTACTCCAAGTACGATATTTAATAATAATTGGGCCTCTTTACGAATTTTTTCAAATCAAGTCAAATCGGCTTTTTTTGAACATGTTAATTCTGAGCGGTTGCCATACACACTTAAAATATACATGCTAAAATCAAGAATTTTTTACTTGAATTTTAGAATTTGAATTTTTTTTTCTATGTACATACAAAAATTATATACATATTTTCACCCAGAAGTTCTGACACATCACACAAACGTAGCATATAACGTTTTCCAAATTTGTTCATCCTTAGAGAAAAATCATCTGCGTAATTATTGTTGAATTTTTAATGTAGATTTTTTAAAAAGCGTTTTAGGTCTTTAGGTCATTCCTTCTTCCTTTGGGAGTAAGTGTTCCATAATTCTATTTTACTTCTCACTTCTGTCATTATTGAAAGCTATTGAAAAAAATTTGAAATTTTTTTTTTTTTTTTTTTTTTGGGAATTTGCTATAAGTTTAACTTTTAGCCTACTGCTTTACGTTGGCTTTAATCGAATGTTTGCAGCTCATTACGGGAATCTCGTTGTCTAATTAGTTGCAATTTGTTAGAAGCAGGTGGGGACTGTGGGCTGGGGTGAAGATAAGGGTGGACAGGTTGAAAAATTGCAATGTAAACAACAAGTTGAAGTGGCAATTTGTGAACTGAACTAAAAACCCAAAACCAAATGCATTTGGGCTAAGAATCAGTGAAGGGAAACACACACACACACACACACACACACACATGCATACACACTCTCTAACCACCGTAGAGAACCTGCACAAGAGACTTGGCAAACTTTGTTGGGCCCAAAGAAGAACGCAAACAAAATATCGTTTATTTTCGGAAACAAAAGACCTCATTTTCCATTTGTTTAACCAGAGAAGCAAAGGACAAACAACAACAGCAACAACAGCAAGAGTAACAATAACAAGGAGCGACCTTATAAATGAATGGTTGGTTTGTTGTTGCTGTTTGTTGAAATTAATTGGTGTTACACAAATGAGTAATTTTCAATGTACATAAATATTTGCACAAATTGCAATTTGCCGGCAATGCGCCCACAGGCCGTATACCATACATATATATACATATATATATATAAATACGAGTGTGTATCGGGGTATATGCAACTAACTACAGGGTATCGGGTGTTGGGTGTTGAGTGTTGAGTGCCGGATTCCGTTTCGAGAGCTGTTTAAACACAATTTTTATTGTCAAGCGTTAATAATTTGAACAATGAATAATATGAACGGTAAGCATCTGTTATTATTCCAAACAAATCAAAACAAGTGCACTAGGGCGTCTAACTGGCTGGGCGGAGCAACAGCCCAGCAACCCTCCGACCATATCGCACACCTATGACCTCCATCCTTCATCCTCCCATCCTTCATCCTGCATCCCACGCCGCACCGGCCACACAAATCTTCATAAATTGCAAACGTGCGTTCAGGGGGAAGTTGGTGGCAGGGGACAGGGACAGGGACAGGGACAGGGACAGGGGGAAGGGGCACGACAGTTGAGAATTGAGACAAAGTGCGAGAGGCGAGAAGTGCCAGGTCGTCCTGGCCTGCCCTGGCCTGGCCCTTCAAAAAGGGGTCGGATTCGCCGTCAAATGGGAAAATGATACACTTTACTTTGCAATGTGAATGCCGACGCCGACGCTGACGTCGACGCCGACTGCGGCGTCTGCTGCACACACCACAATCAAGAAACAACAAATTGCCACATAAATGTGGGGTGGTTTGCCACGTAATAGATTTTATTTGTATTTTTATAACGCAACACAAAGGACGAAGGACACAGAGCACGGGACGTGTCTTTACTAACTTTTACTTTTTACCTTTTTGCTGTCGCGTCACAACAGCCACCGCAGTCGCAGTCGCCGTCGCAGTCGCCGTCGCAGTCGCCGTCGCTGCTTTCGTTGCCGTTGGCCGTCAGCTAAAATGTTGCCAAAGGAATTCCCAGGACATTTGTACACGGTGCACGGTGCTCGAGCTCGCATCCGCATCCGCATTGCCTGCCACGCACACAGTGCACCTGCTAAGGGCTCGATTTCAAGGATGGAAAGTGAAGCTGGCTGAGCTTAAGTAATTTTCAGTTTTAGCCCAAGCACATATGTATTCCATAATTTTGAACCGGTTCGCAACTGGTTTTGTGTACCAGTTTCAAATTATTGACCTAAGCTTAAAACCTTTTATAACTCAAGTCAAATCCATTTGCCATAAACAAGTATATGATAACGGCTAACTGTAATGTCGTCATCGTCGCAATTATTAATAATTGTACATTGAATAGTTAAAAACAGACACAATAAAGTAATTATTTCTTGATCCGCAATGTCGGTATAAACGATAGGATGTGGTATGAACTAGAAGCACCAAATGCGAAGGAAGATCAAATTATTTTCAAATTTTAAATGCCACGCCCCATTAGCCCACAAATCAAAAAAAGAGAAAAACAAATTACAACAGAAATTTTAATACTAGATACTTTAGTCTTGACACACATGATAAGTAGAATAACAATTAGAATATAATCTCAGATATGTAAATATTAACTTATGTATGTGGTTTTATATTTTTATATTTCAAGATAAGACTTACTTTAATTTTAAATTATTTTTGTAGCATTATTATTTTCAATTATTGGTTCACAGCTACACAGAGACAAGACTGATTCATTTTTAAAAAATTCTATACCGAAACGGAAGTTGTTTAAGAATTTTTTTTTTAGAACGAAAAGCTCTGAATTTCTCCGAGTGTTCTTTAATTGAAAATTTAATGTCAGAATAATAAAGCTTTTCAGGTACTTAAACCTATTTCTTCTACAAAATGTTACAATGTTTTTTGTGTTTTTACGAATGTTCTCCAATATTAAAAAATGTTAGTTTATTGTTTGTACAAATTCCCAAAAGATTAGAAACTGTTTTTTATTAACTTATTTATTTTCATTTCCTAACGCTACAAGCTTACGCCTATAAATTATGGCACTCGAAAAAGTGAAAGCTTTTCGCAATAATTGTTACAGTGTCGCGCAATCTTGAGTGGTTCAAGCCGCAAACAATGTCTACGGTTTGAGTTTGAATAAGTTTCAGGGCTAACATATTGTTGTTAGCTCATTCTACGACTGCTGACTGGTGACTGCATTGTATGTAAACCTCCAACGGCAGCACCAATCCCAACATCCTTCCCAAATCTCATCCCATGCCGTTTCGAGTCGCCTTCTTGCAGGCGTTTCGAATTTTTTTTATTTTTATTTTCAATGTAGCTCGTAATTTTTTACACATTGCGGTCCCGGCTTAACTGTGCTACCGGCTGTTTTTCTTGCTCTACTGGGAGACATATCAATATAACCGGGCCTTGCACACACCGCACACTCCGTACGCCCCCTCGAGCTGAGCCCACGGCACGCACAGCGACGGTGATGGTGATGGTTAACAAGTGTAATCGTAGTGCTCGGCAGATCCAGGGACAGGTACAAAGTACGGGGAACAGGGAACAGGGGGAAGCCGGCAATCACACGGCTCTGGGCATTTGTTGTGAGTGTGGCTCTGGAAGGGTGCGAGTGAGGGGTCGACCCTTGCGACGCTCTCAACTCCTCTGTGCAATAAAAACAACAAAAAGTCCAACGAAAAAAAAAATGAAAATAAAAGGCAAAACGAGCCGGTAAGGACGACAAGGACACGGGGGAACCCAACGCGGCCCAGTACGAGTAATAGAAAATACTATTCATGTACTATCCGGTAAGGATTTCCGACGGCAGGACGCGAGCAAGAGAGGACGGTGGGCCAGCCGGGTGGGATTGCCTGCACAGGTTTTCGGGCGACATTAATATGTAGATGCATTAAGTACATTATCCGGGGTTACAACCTCGCAGCATGGATGACGACAGCAAGCGCTACCGAGTCCATTTCGGTAACTTCCGAGCTTACCGTGTACCGTGCGCTGAGTACCGGCAAATAAGGTAAACGCCGGAGTGTGGCCCTGTGCGTGTCAGTGTGTATCGCGACAGTGGTACAAGATCTATACAAATGTCTGTGAAATTTTATATGTATTCAAAGAACTCACTTCGTGTTAGGGAAAAATATCAAAGTTTTCATTCAAAATTAATATCCGAATTTGACGTGCTTCACATGAATCCTATTCACATGAATTCAGTTGATTAAATATTATTATAGTAGATATTAATAGTTGCCCCTACCCACAGAAAAACGATTTTATACAAATTTTCACAAATTTTTTTCCATTGTTAATTTTAGCTTGTTTATTTATTGCAAAGCTTTTAATTATTTTATTTAGATTAGAAAAATCAAGTAGAAAATGCAACATGTCTTTTTAAAAGATTTTGCCATAAACAATAACTAAGTTCAAACTTTGTATACTTTTTTTGCGTTTTCCAATAAAAATGCAACTTTCTGTAAAGTTGATGATTAAAATTGAAAATTATTAGATGATTATGCTGTCAAAAATAGAAAAGCGTTGTGCTTTAGGCATTAAGCTCGTTCATTCAATACCGAACAATAAAAAACTTTTCATAATTTCGAAAAAAGTTGACTGGAATGCCAATAATGTTTTTGAAACATTTATTTGAGAACAATCTGGTTTTTTTATTTTTAGTCCATAGAGAATGTAAATATGTGACTTATTTTGCTGCAAATAATTGTATCAATACATATTAAACTATAAATAAAATAAAAGTTTCCTAATGCACGACACTTAGCGTGCTATATATTTTATTTTGAACGAAAACAAAAAAATTTAAATTGCTTAAAAAGTAACTAAGCATTTTGCCGCTATTGTGGCTTACATATGTAGTTTGGTCCCACTGTGCGAGGGTTCGCACAACTTCCGACAGTCGATCTCTCTCTCTCTCTAGCACACAACAAGAGGGCGCAAAGTATTATGATTTATTTTTATTATAGCGGGTAAAGTGGTCTTTACAAGCATCAAACAGAGGCGTAACAGGCTTCCCCTAGCCAACATCCACATCCACATCCACATCTCGTCCACATCCACATGCACATGCACACTAATACACACTCACATCCACTCCCATCCAGCCGCCCACAAGTGCGCCGAGCAAAAAGGCAGTTAGTTGGTTAGCAAAAGGTACGCGGTGTGCATGAGGATGTGAATTGGGATGTGAATGTGGATGTGGATGGGGATTTGCTCGTCAGGTGGCTGCTTGGAAGCGTGGGCTTGGGCCTGGGCGATGGGATGGGGCGAAAAGTTGTTAAATAGACGGGTGGATTTGCACTTGCCGCGCTGACTGTTATCTTCATTTTTGCTTTCAGTTATATTGCCTGGGAATTCCTGTGGGAGCTGAGAGCCAGTCCCGGTATCAGTTCGGTCCCTGCTAAAACTCTAGTTCCGTCAGCCCCTTGGTCGAAGCTAAAACAAATTGTGTGCCGGGTATGGGCATGGCATAAAAAACAAGCGGATCAAACAACAACACCAACAACAACAACAACGACAACAACGACAATAAACGCAACAACAATGGCAAATCGAAAAAGAGTGTTTTTAGCATTGACCATTGAAATTGCATTAATGCTTCGTTTGTCTGTATTATGTAGGAAGAGAGAGTCAGAGAGCAAAATCCACCCTCTTCATAATGGAAATCTGCGTATAATCCCCGTGAATTGAAAAGATGGGCGGGATAAACTAGTTATGGCCATTAATACGATCAATTTGATGCTCACTTCGGTGAAAGTAAATAACAACCTTATTGAAAATGTTGAAAACATATTTGCCAACAAAAAAAAAACACACAGAAAAAGAAAAAAGTAGAACGCAACCCTCCGATTCTATGTCTAATGGTGTTTGTTACCCGCCTTTTGGTTGAGTATTTGTAACTGATAATTGCAAAGTTGTTGCCAGCTTTCGAGCTATCCTCCGTCTCATATTCATTCTCATCAGCATTCGCCTTCCCATTCCTATTTTCATTTCCCCCTCTTACAACGTTACCCTGTCCGTGCATTAAGTTTTACATATGCTCGGTTTTTCCGACCATTTTCAGAGGGTTATGTTTGTCCGCAGTGGGTCAAGTGATGCGTTGATGTGCATTTTAAGCTAGTTAACCTGTTAAGTGTCATCGCAAAAAGGGTACGACAGCCATCTTGCCTACAACCCACCTCCCCCTCCTCTTAGCCTCAGTGGGCGGCTTGGCAGGTACTTCACCGGCAATGGGTTTAACACATGGTCGGATTAGGTTTATTCCCAACAACGCAAATTTTGCCCTTCACTTTAACGCCACGTTTCAAAGTCAAAAAATACTTCGTGATACTAATTACAGGACTTAATGTTTTTAATCAGATGTTAATATTTCTTTTTGCTAAACATCTGATTTTTCACCTAACTAAAACTCATGCTAAATTTTAAGTTTCGAGTCTTGTCAAAAAATTTCAATTCATAAAAGTCTCCAAAATCAGCGAAGACTTTTATTTCTTTTCACAAATTAAAGTCTTTAAACACTTTAATTTAAAAAAGTCTTGCATAATTATAATTTCTATAATTTATAATTTATTATTCTTATACCAGCTACTGAAAAAATAAATAAAAGGGTATATTGAATTCGTTGTAATGTATGTAACAGGGAGAAGAAAGCATCTCCGACCCTATAAAGTAAATATATTCTTGATCAGCATCAACAGCCGAATTGATTTAGCCATGTCCGTCTGTCCGTCCGTCCGTTCGTCTGTGTGAGCGTAAGTGGCTAAAAAAATTATTTTAAATTTAATTAAATGAGTAACGGGTATCCTATAGTCGGGAGTTCGACTATAGCCTTTCTCACTTGTTTTTATTTTGTTAATCACAAACAATTTTTAAGTATGATTTATAAAATAAAAGTCTCAAAGTAAGTATTAAAAGAGAATTTTTAATTTGAAGGCGTGGTCAAAATAAAAAACTGTTCAAATTCTGCATTTATTCAAACCGAAATTAATATCGGTTTCACTAATGGTTCCGTTATGCTCGCATTTAGGTTTTTGATTCTCGGTTACGCGAAATGTGTTTTTTTTTCAGTTACGTCGCGGCAAACGGTTATTTCTATGCTCAATAATGTCAAAAATTAAGATTATTTGATTGAGATCAAAATATAAATTAAATGATGGAAGAAGTAAAAATTGTATTTAGTTTTTAAAAACGATGAATACACCTTAACAACGTAATTAAATGTTACGTTACAAGTTACAATTTTCAGAGGTGTACAAGAACAAAATAAAGCGTTGGAAGTCATCAGGATGATTACTAAAGTATCCCTAATTCGGATAGTTGATGTTTTAAGTACTTTATATTTGTACCCGGGCATATTTGTATGCCATATGCTTACATTGAAGCTTGTGCTGTGGCATTTGGTAATTGATCTCTATCTATAAAACTCCCATGGACAAGCTACTCGAATATGGACTTGGTGAACAATCAAAAGTTAGTTGGCTGTTTAAGCACTAAGTTCGAGTTCTAAGTATGGTAGTCAATTGTAAGCCCCAATTTGGAGCAATCATGGTTTAAACGCGCACTCAAAGTTGTATGAGCTTAAAAGGACTTTTGGTTGGGTCTCCAATCAAATTACGCTTAAATGCACTTTGCATGCGTTTGAAAAATAGATGAAGCCGGCAAATGGCAATTGGAAAAAGTGCAATTCAAAGTCGAGTCGAGTCGTGCCGTGTCGTATTGTATCGTGCTTTGTCGTGTCTCGACTTGTCTTCACCTGTAATTGCGAAACTATTTTTAATCGGCGGCCATTGTGATGACCACGTCCAAGAAAACGGTAGTCGTATTGACACGCCATGGCCATAATAAACCCATGAACGACCCCTTACCCCACTCAATCCCCCCACTGCATACATGACCGGAACAGACATAGTCGACGTACTATACTCCTCCTCATCGTCATCCTTCTCTGATTGTCTTGCAGTAGAAAGAAAACAACGCACAGCTCACAGACGCCCCTAAATAATTGATGATGTAAAGAAAACTAAATAAATAAATGAATCAACGGAAGTAAACCAAACGATACAACAAAGATACGGAGCGACTCCACTAAATTGAACTGAGCTGACGTGGGACAAAAGTCGAGAGAAGAGAAATGAGACATGGAACAGGGAGTACTCGGAACACGGATGAAAGCGGGACGTAATTGTCACTGGATGACACAAAGCTTTCTACACACAATGCGAGACCAGCAGAATCAAACAGAGACAAGGAAATATAGTGATAGACAGAGAGAGAGATTGAGAGAGAGAGTGTAATACGACAAAAAAAAACAAGCGCCTAAATTTCACCAGGTCAGTTCGAAAAACAACAAAAGTGACAAGTCAGACGGCTTTAACTGAGAGTGTTCGTCCAGCAGATACTCTGTAGATACTTATGTACTCCTGCTTTTTATACATTCAATGCTAGAAACAGAAATAACACATATGTACATACGTATTAAGTCCATAAAATTAACAATAATTTCTTTTTTTGACCTTGATTATTGAGATTTAGAAAATATAATATTTTATATGCAAAAAAAATTGTATTTATTCGACAAATGGAACTTTTTTCCCATAGCACACTTATTAAAATAAAATACCCATTTTAATGGTGAACGTTTCTTATTTATTTTTCTTTATAATCAAATATCCTATTTAATCGCATACAGAATTAATAAATTTAACAGAAGCTATAGCTGTACAAAGTTTTTAAGCAACCTGATCGCCTAAAAGCTTGCAGTCATTTTTGTACCGCTGAAGTTGAAAAACCAGAGGTAAAGTTGATATAGTATGTAGTATATGTATGAAATATATATCAAAGCTCAATAATGGGTATCTCATAGTCGGGGACTTGTTACAGCGTTCTTGCATGTTTATATTTTACTATATCTTATTTAATTTTAACTTTTTAGTAGATAGGTAGATAAATTTTGTGAAAAGTTTTTATAAAAGAACTGTACGGATTGAAAAATTGTGAAAAAAATGGGGAAACATGAAGCCCTGAACAAAACTATACGGTGTATATAAAAATTGATGTTATCCTTAAAACTGGCAACAAAATCTGCTGATTTTAGCTTTTTTTTTATTTTAATATTTCCCCATGCTTATCATTTACAGGGTATATAAAGCTGTGAGCGTTTCCGAAACAAAGTTTGTGCATTATTAATCATAAAATTGCTGTGTGTGTTTATTCACTTTGTTATTGTACAATATTAAATATGGTTAAATATTTGATTGTGTCAATCTAGAGGTGATAAATATCCTAATAATCGATAACTAGGGCGGTCAATCGATTAATTATGCAAGCATACAAAGCGGTTGTACTTGGTCAAATCAAAAAGTTGTTGGGGAAAACAACAGAGGGAGAGTCTTATAGAAAGAAATAAAAGAAAAGATAAAAAAGCAAGATAGAAAAGTATGAAATGAAGAATTTTCCATATTGTATTAAGTAAGAAAAGTTTAGATTTAGTTTGAATAACTTTAGGAACTTGCAAAGTTTCGATTCGAGTCTAATTTTGATTGCATTAGTTTTGTTATTTTTTTTTTATTATCAGACAAATGTTCTGTAGCAAATATTTGTTGTGGCTGTTAATGTTGTTGGGGAACCCACCCAAATTAGAATGGCTTCAATTTGGTGGCTCTAGCGGTTGACTAAGTGGAATTTGATTGCGTGAGGAGTGGCAATGGTAAGTTAACGATATTTACTAAATAATATGGCAGTTCTATTCGGTTCTGTCGAGTTGTATTCAGTTGGTTTTGGGGTTCGGTCACGACAGGAAAAATCAAACAGGTGCACTAAATGAATTTCAATATGATAAACCACTTGTGGTTGCCGCTACGAGTACAAGTACAAGCCACTGTCATGTCAGGTGCAGTGCGGGGTGGTTGCCCCCGCGGGTGTGTGTGTGTCTGTGTTTGTGTGTGTGTGTTTGTTTGTTTGTGTGTGGAAAATGATTTGAGGGAAATTGAGCCATATGTTGCGAATACTAATGGATACGCCGGTCTCGACTCTGGGCTCTGGGCGGCCTCTACCGGAAATATGAAAGTGTAATTTAAATTGAATTAAGTGTACTTTTTCGGTTAACATGCTACATGCTACTTGCTACTTGCAGGGATGGATCGTATCCAGTGTAAACCCACCCCGAACCCGCTTTTTAGCCGGAAAAACTTTGCGATTGTTGTTGTTGCTACTGGTGCAAAATCTGTGATAAATGCCTGCAAGTGGCCGGTCACTCCTCCCAACCCTCTCCCTCTGTCCAGTCCCTCATTGAATTGCCTCTTGCTCATTTGCACAGTTGGAAGAATTGATAATATTTGTAGTTGTTGCTGTTTGGTAATTGTTACAAATGTGAACTCCACCCTCCTCAGCCTCCGTTCATAAAAGCCATAAAGTCCTCCCAGTGCCCACCTCCCCCTTTTGAGTTTTATGATGGATATGATTATTTTAATTAGCATTATATTTGCTCTTATATTTACCCTTTTCGTATTCTCATAATTGGCTTTTCATATGCTCGCAAAACTTGCTCATTGCGTGCCAGCAACCAACAACCAACAACCAAAGGAGGCATGGATATATGCGGGGGCAAGGGGCAAAGGGGCGTACCATAAATTACTTTAATTTAATGAGTTTTGTAATGTTGCACTGTGGGTGAGACGGAGTTTGTAGCATTCTCATAACGCTTATGACACATGTTACCAGAATTGATAGACAGCAGCCATCAAATCAAGTGGAAATTTCTAAAGTACACTTTTGGAACGGAAACGGGAACGGGAACGAGAAAGTGTGTATCATGACAGGTAACCCTCTTCCCTCACCAAAATTATCTACGAAACGTAATTCAATGGAAGTTGAAACTTTGTGGTAGCATTTACGATTCGAATGGGCCGAATTAAAAATGAAACTATATTTGTTGATTTTGACAAAGGATTGAGTAAACGAAATAATTTATGTATACTTAATGCGAATTTTGATAAGAGTGGATTAGTACAAAAGACAGCTTGATATATTTATAATGTCTAGGACGAATGGGAGTTTAAATAAAAGGTGCTTTCAAATTAGAAAATTATTTGATATTCTTCAAAGCAGAAACTGTAACGATTATAGTATTTATAATGTAAATTATTTGTTGACTTTTATCAAATAAGTTGAAAGAAAACTCTTTTTTTGATTAAATTAAAACAACTATAATATAATAATTAAATTTATATTTTTATTTAATAATCATAATTAAACTCTGATTTCATTATTTTTTTAAATTGAAAATGTAATAAATAAAAATGGAAAAATAGTATTTATGTTTAATTTTTATAGTAAAAATTGAAAAATAACTTTATCCACTATCTTATAACTTTTATTTGAGATCCCTGGTCCAAAGTATTAGAAAACCTTTTAAAAAATCTCCTTCTTGCGTAGGATATCAAAAGATAATTTGTAAATTATAATAATGAATAAAATTGGATGAGAACGATCATGAAATATGAAACTTGTTCACAGATATGACAATTTTCCAAGTATAAGTTACCGAATCGAACTTTTTATAAACTAACACCTTTCATTTCCAACTTTATTTTATTCAATTTTACTCCGAGTGCGATTGCTGTAGGTCGAAAACTCAAATAATTCTGTATTTTCAAACTTAAAAATGGAGTACAATTTCTCGCACGCCGTTTGCTCGACACACGAAAAATGTACGAAGCGAATTTCATTGATAATTTCTTTATTTTCGGTCTTTTGTTTTGGAAAATGACGCCAGAGAGTAGCGCAAGATTTAATGTTCTCCTTTATTCAGGTAATTTTATTTCGGGATCTATTTTTTTTAATCATAAAAATACCTGGTTAATACACACAAAACAGCTTGACATTAAATGGTTTTGAAAAAATTGGCTAGGTAAAAACAGAGTATCAAAGACAATGTTTTTGATATGCAAATATATTCGCATTTATAAATACATTTTTTAACGCTTTCCAAGATGCTTGCTTTTATAGAGAGTAGAGAATAGAGAAAGAGAATAGCTTTGAGAAGCACGTCACCTTGTTGATAAAGGTGACACAGGGTCAGGAGAGTATCAACATGGAAATCAGTCAGAAGCTATAGCATTCGGGACTTTATCAATATAGGTATATTTTAAAGTTTCACAAAGCATTCGGTAAACTTCTAGCCAGACTCCAGTAATGGCAGCGAATCAAGACGCGGGCGTCAACCGCCACTCCAAGTCGAATCTGGCGAGGAAGAGAGAGGACGAGAGTAGGATGGGTGACATGGAGTGTGAGAACGATAACGAAAACGAAAACGAGAGCATCGAGTTCTCTTTCGCGCACTTTGAGCATCATTGGCGTCTTTATCTGATCAACTTTGAGCGTCAGCGTTTGCAGTACGCTGGCATCTGTTGTGGTCACAAGGAGGTCCTATACGGCCTGGATGTGGGCTTGCTGGCAGAGGACATGCAGCCAATAATTAATTTCGAGGACTCTGTTAAGGCAGCCGCAAGTTCCCTCTACGAATTGCCCTACAACAACATTAACAGCAACCATTGCATGGCGCCTTCTGAGTCAAGAAACTCACAGGTAACTTCGACTCACCCTGCCGAAGACAGCTGCAATCTATTAGGTCATTCTCACTAGTCTAAACACCAACCCGAGCCCGAACCCCAACCCGAAGCCAAACCCGAGCCCGAATCCGAACCAGTAAGCAGACCCAAACCCACATACTAAATTTTCAGAAATTATTAAAGTTGTCGAACCGCAAGCCTAAATATTTGACGTGAGATTCCACGTCAGGTGTCACCTAAGCGAAAAAGGAAAAGCAAATAAAAAAATTGTCAAGTAATATATGATGTACATAGTACAAAATGTGCTGAAAAGTGCATTGAACACATGTCCACGGTCCCACCAGCTAAATAAGGACATTAGGTCGATCTAAGAAAAGGTAAGTTGATAGGTCAAAACTACGTGATACTACGTAATACTGGGACAAATATCGCATTGGGTATTAGGTCAAAAGATTCGGATAGGATTGGTATGAAATGTATTTCCAAAATATCATTTTTGAGAACATTTTTAGGTTTCATTCATTTGAAATAAAAATAAAATAGCACAGAATCTTATACTTCGTAGACTTGGGTTATTCATGAGTAAATAAACCAAAAACGTTGCTCAATAAAGTGAAAGAGGGTGTTTCAAGAAAAATACGTTTCAAGTTTTGGCCCGTCCGGTTCAAGTTCAAATAACTTCGTAAATATGTACTGCAGGTATTAACTTGAAATTTTTAAGGAATATATTTGAACATTTCTACAATCGAATAAAATTATATTCAAAAAATCGATGTTTGGATCCGCTACAGGAGGTTCCCCCTTAAACATGATCACTTGCTCCTTTTTCAAGGCTCAGTTTCTTTTGATTTGTTGTTCTATTCCATAAAGTTGCTCTGTTTTGTTCAGCTGTTCGTTTTAAAGAAGTTTTTGTAAAAAACATGTTTCTGCAGAGCAATATATTAAAACATATAAAGTATAAGCTAATTTCAATCGAGTGTCCTTGGAAAAACTGTTTTTTTTTTTGTATTAGAGCGCTTTACCAAAGACTTGCCAATGAAGAAAACAATACACAATTATTTATTTTCAGTTTTTTAATCATACTATTTATCAGAATATAAATATTAGATATTAGTTGAAATGTAAAATTAAAGCTTATTTGCTGAGTTCGCTGTTCATGCCCAGTTCATGAGTGCGTTGACTCATCACGAAAAAAGAACAACTGAGCACATTCAACTTAATGAACACTCTTTACTTAATGCTTCAAATTTGCGAGTTATAAACACCCAGTACTGATAACGTTATCCAAGATACCTGGTCCGACTACTTGTACTTGATAGGTAAGAGAGTTCATTTGTTTTCCCTTAACAAAGCAGATTAATCATAGAACTTTCTAGTATAATAGTCTGTAAGATTACTGTGGATCTATCAGTCAATATGTTTCAAGCTCTTGGGTAGCAAGTGGAATTGATAACGGTAGGAGAGTTTTTATTGCCTTCTGTAGTTGGCAGTGCAGAAAGGGGAAGGGGATGATAGCCAAGTCCCTGGATAGCTCATTGTAATGCTAAGTGTACAAGGTTGTTGCACCTGAGACCGAGGAGCGTAACCTGAACCAAAAAGGGAAAATGGGGTAAGAACAGAGCCAGCTCTCAAGTGTGTTGCCGAAAATTAAATCCCACACGACGCTGGCGACGCTGCACACGTCAAGTAACGAGCGGGGAAAATGAATGGAAATGGGAATCGGAATCGGAATGAGAATCGGAGTGGGAGTGAGAATCGGAGTGGGAGTGGGAGTGAGAACCACAACAACCACCAATGTCGAAGGCACGTAGACAATGTGCTTTTTCGTTATGCTCGATTGTGCCGAAAACAAGTGACATTACAAAAACAATAACAACAACAACAAGAACAACATAATTTGAACAATTTGCCAACAACTAACTGGAAATATTCATATATAGTACATACATATGTACACAGAGCGAAAGAATTAAGTATTTCAATTAGATTGAAATTACTAAAGTCGAGTATGTCAATCGTTTTTCTAGTACGATATTTTAGTTACGAAATTTATGTATTCCAGTATTTTAAAACCTATAAAAAAAAACCTTTTTACGAGGTTAAAGTCTAGTGACGAAAACATTTTCTTGCCAAAATATTTCTGATGTCCAATTTTGTGACGAATAATGTTAGGTTTTACATATAAATTATTTTCAAACAAATTTTTGGTCCTGTTAAATTAAGTTTTTATTTCATTTCCATTTGGGAAATCGAAGCCAACGAAAGTAAAAAAGATATTGGTATTACAGATTTGGATTCAAGATCTTAAGAACTTGAAATTTGAGTACTCACTGTAAATCGACGAGTCAAACCCGAACTCCGACCTAATGTAAAGAGCTGTATCGCTTGTTCCAAGATTCAATGCTCTTGATTCAAGAATTTATGTAGTAAGTCCTACTTACATATATCAAGTATAGTTTAAGTATCGCGAATACTTAATTCGAGGTCATTCGAACATCTTTTTAGCATCGTTTTTTTGTTCTGTGTATACTCCTTAAGTGTTTAAGTGTATGTGTGTATAAATATGTGTGTACATATAAGTGGAAACAGGTTGCTGTTGTAATTTGATTACAATCAAGTTCCAACAGAGTTCCAACCACCAACTGCAGCACCACCTTGCACCCACAGGACAGCGACGCGGGCGACAGTTAGACAAACTCTCTTCGAGCCACTATGCCACTTGTCAGCCGCACCCCACCCCACAGAGCTCGCAGGACACCGCACTCCACACCTCCCCACCCCACCCCACAGCCCGCGGTCCTCGGTCCGCCTTGAGCTGAAGTACGACTAGCGGTACAATACAATTAACGACACGAATCATGATGTGCTTACCTGGCAAACGACCGTCACGTGGCTCGTTCCCAGAAGGCTTACACGTCACAATTTTAATTTTATTAAAGAAACATTTCAAATTAACCACACTACACATACAAACACACGTACAAACACACACACACACACATATATACGCTGTGACATGAACACACGCATATGACCAGCAAAAGCGGAAATTGAAGTGATTGTTGCTCTTGTTCTTCTTGTTATTGTTGTTTTTATCAAAGAAACAAAAAATGACTGTGATAAAATGCTTCATGCAGGACAATTTTGCACCTTCAGCTTAACGAACAATATCCCATTTCCGATCCACTCAACAACTTACACGCACTCATCCACAAATGAGCGCTAATTACAAGGTGAACGCAATCAACCAATTGACAAAACTTCCGTTCGATTCGTAACAATCATCTTCAGGCCAAGAACTCTTAGGGCCAATATTCCAACTTCTAATTAAAATCACAAATGAAATTATTTCCATGTATAATTTTATTTTAACAACCGACTGATACATTTTCATAACGCTTTTAAATGCGAATGTCAATATTTTTTTTATAAATTGGCAATAATTTTGTGCAATGTCACTGAATTTTCATAAGGAGTATTAGAAACAATTTAAAATTTTAGCGCAATATAAATACCTGTTTCAGCTGTTGTAATTCAATAATATCACTTAGTGCCTATGTGCCCGAGGAAGTACCAGATAGACACAATGCGTTTTTGGTTAATTGAAAAAGAAAAATACGAAATTGACCTTATCTGACGTCCTTAGGCTACAAAAATATCTCATGATGTCGCAAACATGCTATCGTCGTCCTGATCAAGAATATATGTATGTATATATACTTTATGGGGCTTATAATGCCTCTCTAAATGCTTTTTACATTTCATGACAAAATTATAGCAGCCTTTACAAGGTTATAAAAATGCGTCAATGCGATTGCCCACCTTGTCACAGAGAAAAATTTCGATTTATGGAGACTTCGACAGTAAAGGCTATTGCCTTTCGATTTAGTTTGATAAAGAAAATGTTTTGGAAGCTCGACTGTATTTTGATTTGTTGACGAGGGGGAAGGGGCATCCAAAATTTCAAGTAAACATAAATCTTAATGGCAAACTTGGTGCAACTCTTAGAGTTGCTGAGTTGGTGCAACTCTTAGAGTTGCTCGTACAAAACAGATCGACAGGCGGATAAGGCTGAATTCTTACGGCTATTTATATTGTTAGTGATTTTTAACTGAAATCAGGTATAAGGGTTAAGTTGCATGACAAATGGAAGCTACTCTGAAATATATGTAAATATATTGTATGTATATACATATTAGGGTGTCCCTTATTTTTTCGAAGTCATTATTTTTAAACGCATGGGCTAGTTCTGTTCATTTGGTCTTAAAGCACTCGGAAATAAATTTTTAGCTCAATCGCAAAATATAAAAATTATAAGGGACAAAAAAAATCAAAATTTTATTATTTTAATTTTTTATTTTTTTGTTTTGTTTATTTGGTCCTAAAGTACTCGAAATTATAAATCTTTCGATGTTTTTTCATGTTTCGATGCGAGTTTGAATGTATTATCGTACTCCGATTAAGGTGAAAATTTATGTTCGAGTACTTTAGGACCAACGAAACAAAACAAAATAATAAATAAAAAGAATTTGGATTTTTTTGTCCCATATAATTTTAAATTTTCCGATCCAAGTCGGCACGGGTTATCATACGATTGAGGTAAAAATTTATTTCAGAGTGCTTTAGGACCTAATGAACAGAACTAGCCCGTATGCGTTTTAAAATATTGACTTTGAAAAAATGACATACATATGTTATATGTTATTAATAAAAATAAAATAATATAAATAAAATAAAACAAAATATGAATATGAATATGAAACAGAATATAGATGGTAAATGTAATGCTTCTTATTGAAGTGCTTTCGTAATGATTAGTCACATAAAATTTGTAGAAGACTTTAAGTATTTCTAATTGAACTAATTGGGTTTTCCCCAACGCTTACAACAAATGTTGAATCAATTATAATTTGTTATACCCCTGATCAAAATATATTTTTTGAGTCTATTACTTAAAGCTTATATTATTATTCTTATTATTAATTTTATTTTAATGAATCGCTGCATAATAAATAGACAACAAATGGCAGGATGAGACGACTCGCAAAAAGAGGCAGCTCTGATAAAGGCTATGAATATGTGGTACATAGACATTTTTGGACTTACCTGTAATGGACGTTGCGGGGGGCCACTCATTGTGTGATGATGGTACATCACATCGTGCTTGATTTGGGAGGGCATTTGGCTATGTACATGCTGGGCTTGGTGCTTCTGAATGTCGACGGCGGCGAGAGCTTCCGCTCTACTAAGAATGCCGTCGTTGATACCCGCAAAAATATCACCCTGTATCAAAGAGAATCAGAACAGAATATATGTATGTAGATGCATTTAATGATGCAATTTTTAGATCGTTAAATAAGTTAATTTAAATATGAAGTATAGAACATACTACAAACTAGAACAAATATCGAATATTAAAAGCATATGAAGGAAATGATATATGTATGTATGTATATGGGTATTTATAACATGAGAAGAATCCAGCCCAGTTCAATTTAGAAATCTAATAAATCTAATATTTATGACAAGTTCATAGGAACCTATATCACTCAGCAATTCTCAAAAATCAAATGAATTGAAATATTTTGTTGAAAGAAATAACTAGTTTTATTAATTTTTATGTTATATTTTTTTGGGGGGTTTTAGATTAAGGAAATCAAGTCAATGGTTGAGTATGTACGTGTGTTGTGTGTTGCTGTGGCTTTAACTTACATTCTGACGTGCTGACCACGAATTGCATAATAGGGAAGCATCTTCTAATAAACGACTCTGAAAAGACGAGACAAACAACGATAGAATATGTATGGTATGTACGAGCTTATTCAGAGCAAATCATCAGTTATAACTTAGTACGAGTAAGTGTAGTGGAACTTAGTCGTAGTTAACAACAAATCGGCGAAGCGATAAACAGGGTATTAAATTGTAGTTTTCTAAACGATAGATTTACACCTTAAGCCCATGTCCATGCGATCTACAAGTATGTTCCTAATTATATTAAAGAAACACTTGCTATTGGAATTTATAAAATTTGAATACTGTAATTTAAGTATATTTATCATGGTAGTAATCGGTTTAAATAAAAAAAAAACCTTTTTTCTCGGCTTAAAGAGTTTATTATATGAGGTTACTCTCATATATTTTTGAAATTTTTTTTTTATATTAGTCGAAATCGAAAGTGTTTGCTTGGCTAACAAACAGTCTTAAACAGTCCTTAAAGGGACAATCGTGACATCTTTGAAGTTGTCACATCATTTGCTAATTTTGTACTTAATATTGATTTTCAGGGACTTGATTCCCCCTTGGTGTCTTCTCTCTTCCCCATTGCAGTTCAGGACTCGCCGTGTAGGGCTTTAAATAAATTATAGTATAACTTTTGCTGCTTGCTTTTTGGTTAAGACCTTATGTCGCTTTCGTGGTCTTTCTTTTCCAGTCTTATCGATTTTATATGGTATACACGAAAATGTTTGTATATGTAACTCGCACGAATTTTACAGTTAATCAATTATTTAGATGCGCACAAAACTTCAAAATGCGACGACGACGAACGACAACACAGAAAGCAGGACTCGAGACACAGGACGCAGGACGTTGGACGCAGGACATAGACTTCGAACAGGGGGCATCGTTCACATTGCTGTCGCTCATTTGGTGGGCGAAAGTTCGCCAAGCGAAAGGAGTAAAGCGACAAGCCGCTATTATAACATCTGGCCAGAAAGGATTTTCGACAAGGACTCCAGTTGCGGCTCAGGCTCGAGCGCAGGCTCAGGCTCAGGATGCGTTGACGTCGACCGCAATTGCCGTGCGGTGGACATTCTAGAAATCAAAATGTTGCGCATTTTTAATGCAGGTCTCCTCTTTACCCTTGCCCATCCATATCCTTGGTCATAGTCGTAGATTGTACCCTTAAAGTTGGTAGATGGACGTTGCGTTGCACGGCCCTGTTTGCTTGCCCTGCTTGCCCCATTACAGCAAAACGGACGGACAGCAGACAACGTGGACAGTTAATGGTCGCATTTCCCCTCCATATGAATATGTACAATACTTTATGTTGTCACGACATAATGCTAGTTCCCTCACAGAAAGTCTGTGCTTTACTCGCTTCTTGTTCAAGGGAAATGAGTGTTTTAGTATCTATTCATATACACACATGTAGTTCTATATATGAAGTTAATTATTCGATATTACTTAAAGCTTACACCGTACTTCAGTATCTTATCTTATCGATTTTCAAAGAGTTTGGATCAGTATTGAAATGGCATTGCGATCGGATGATACGAGTATACTCGGAAGTTATTCATCGACCGAGTATGTGTTAATGTATTTGAAAATCTTTTTGTAGGTTGTGAAGTTCTTCAAAATTTAAATATATTTCAAAAAAAAATCTGATTGAGAAAATTCATTTATTCATTTAGGGCTAATTGGCCCTTTTCATATTTTTAAAAGTTAATTCTGAAAAAAATGTTTAGGAAAAACATTGTGATGACTTTTAAAAAATATGAACGATTTTGTGGATGTTCAAAAAAGTTTATTAAACAAGCTCGACTAGAGATGTTTGGATATTCATAATTTATTAAATTGTTCTCAATTCGGGTAGTGATCTGACATGTCTCAGAAGTTGCGTGTGCTTGAGTAACTCTTTCACGTCTACTTTTATTTTGTTGGCAACTTCTTTGAAGTATTGAGAATATATAATTTTAATTTCAGACCGATATCTCACCTAGTTTAAAAGTTACAGATTTTGTGTATGTCTTGGCTTTAAGTCTGAAGCGTATCGTAACGGAACAGAACGTAACGTAATAAAACCTACTTGTTGAATTGATTTTAACCATACTTTACTGTCCTACGCATTAAGTACAGGTATTACAGAAAAGATAGCTTGACTCTAGCCATGCCTACAAGTTTTTATTTATTTGCTTTTCTTTAATTTAAAACATTTTTTATTTATTAAATTTTCATTTGTTTGTTTGTTGTTTATTCATTCTATTTTAGGAATCTTGTGGATATCCTATACCCTCTCAGATGAACTCAAGTTAGAGCTAAGATGAAATGTATTCCCAATAAAAACTTACATATCTCTTTCGGCAGAGGATATACAATTTGAAGACTCACTACTGTTGTTTTTATACGATTCTTTTTTAGGATAACTATCAAGTAACTAAGATATTTTTTGGGCCTATTTGCTTGAGCAATGGTTTTGTGTTGTGCTGTAAATCCAAATTATTATCGACTTTTACATCGAAATATGAAAATCGTCGAAACAAAATTCGAGCTATTGAAACATCGTCAACAATTTTCGAGAAGGTTTTTAAAGTACCGCAAAAATCGAATTCTCAATTATTTGATGTATTTTTACAGCTCTAGTTTTTCTGCATCTTACATCCAGTAATCAGGTATTGGACCCATTTATTTTTTGTTATTATTTTTAAGTATATTTTTAACAATTTTTTATGCTGATCGAAACCGAATTGATTTATTGGCGCATAATAAATATTTACAAAGAAAAACTCTATTATTAATTTTTAGCTTTCCATAATAAATTGGGTTAATTATAAGTATTTATATTATTTTACAAAATGTTTTTGGGTGTCTAAGCATATTTGTATGATGAGCTAATGACTTATTACTCCTTTTGGATAATGATTCATTTTTAGAATTGCGCTGAAAAGTAGGCAACACATAATTTACCTTTGACTAAAATGCAGGCAATAAGAGCCAACAGCCGCAACATAACAACAAATTAATTTATGAATTAATATGCGCAGTCATTCATCAAATTATCACCCAGAATGCCTCGCACCGCCGTCGCTGCCAAACCACCGGCCAATTGGTCTAGGTATGTACGTATGTATATGGCCAGAGCGGAGTTTGGCCAAAGCGAGTTTGTTATTTTTGTCTGTCTTGACCTGCTCGACATGGCAGTTGGCAGTTGGCAGTCAGAATGCATAGTACGACAAGAGCAGAGGAAGGAGAGAGGGGAGGTGCGTGTCTGTATGTTGTGGTGCGGTGCGGTACTTTAAGGCCGCAGTGCAGGTTGACACTTGCACATAAATTCTTTATTAGTGTTATAAATTAATCAAGTGAACTGCTGCCTGCTTTTTTCTGTTTTTCTGCTGCTCTTCTGCTCCTTCTTCTCCTTTTTTCCTGTCTTGTTATCTGTGTTATTTTTATTCTCTCTCTTTCTGGATGTGTGTGTGTGTGTGTGAGCGGGGCTATTTATTTTTTTTTTGTGCTTGTCAGCCATTTAATATTTATGATGTGTGTAAACAGATACGCATTGCATGAATGTTGAATGAATGTTGAATTTTATCGATTTGTGCAGCAAAACTAATGCAAAAATGGAGCAAAAGATCAACAACAAATTCATTTCAGTTGCTTTAATATCAACAATTAAGTCAGCATTAAGAGATGTTGAGAAATGATGATAAGTTTTGGCTCTTCATACGGTTTCCCATATTTCACGCTACAATATGGGAGCTCGATTTTAATTTAGGTTTCTTCTTAGAATTCGTCGTAGCTTGCAATTTTGACAACCGCTTGAAATCGAAAAAAATCTAATTTTTGCTCCATTCGAATTCAAGATTTGGATCCAGTTATTGATAATAATATTATCTTTAAGGCACTGGCATGCTAATTTCTTGGACATTTTCTACTTTGAAAGAATAAAGAATTTATATATAATTATTACGGTCGTTCTTTCTGTAACATATAGTACATTGTATCGAATTCGATATACCCGTGTTCTCTAAAAAGAACGGGTCCTTAAACTAGATAGAAAAAACTTAAAAGATGCTGTCTTCTTTTCAAGCATATATTTTATTATTGTAACTTTATTAAATTTAAGGAATACATCCGATAATATCAAAATATGCCGTGACTGACACAAAAAAAAAAAAGCTAATTTTGTCTTTTTTAGGTTCTGTATCTGCTGTATGGCAAATCACACAAGTTTACAATGTTTCCCATGAACCACATTCATTGCATTGGTTACTTATAACTTGGCCTCTTACTGATATAAGGTAATAAGCAGAACCTGTTTGGAAGATTCACATTGACAGTTTATTTTCATAAGCGACTTGCGGCGACCAAAACCGGAACGTAACCGTTGTACTTCAAACAACCGTTGTACTTCAAAATTTTTTTTTGGAGGAAAATATTTGAAAAATTAACATTTTTTAAATTCAAAATTTTCGATGGGTACTTAATGGGTTAAAGAATTAGAAGTGGATTTAATTGAATAAAAGATTAATATAAGAAACCCGCATCAAAACATCATTATTATACTCAAATTTGACAAATTTATGCTGTATGAAGACATTAGTGGTTCACTGTAGTTTATTCTTATACGTATTATATTTGTATTTGTAATAAGTATTATGATCTTAATTATCAGCGTGAGCATATTATAGTTAATTATTCTGGTATATACAGTCATAGCTTCTCAATGCCCATTGAACTGTTCCTTTTAGCAGACCAGCCAGAACCATTTGGGAATACAAAGCAAGCGAACGCAAAGGTTTAGGTTTATTTTTTAACCAGAGTTTGAAACGTACTTAACGAAATTTTTTGATCAGAATTTGGCTTGTTTATGTTATATTTAAGAGCAAACCAGTCGCGCTCTTATTTTTGAATGCTTACCAGTCAAGAGTGAATGATTTGCTCTTGAATTAAAAAAATTTAAGACCGAATTGATCTATACAAATTCTAGAACGAAAAGGGATCAATTGAAGAATTGCGCTATTTTTGTTTAGTGAGCTTCGTAGTGAGTTTATTAAAATTAAATGTTAGAAAGTAATACAAAATTAAGTAGCACCCAGATCGACTTGCTTAGAAAATTATTTAATAAGTTAATTTATCATTTTGATGAGAATACATTATAAAGATGATTTTAAAATTAAGATTAAAGAATTAATTTTTTCAAATGCAATATAATGATATACAATATAATTTTGGATACTGAGACACAATAATCCCGTCCCAATTAATCTATCTTTTTGTATGTTCCTATGTAAATTACATATAATTAAAAAACTTTTTCAAAAAATCGTTTACATGTAATTCAAAAATTTTTCTAAATGGTGTTGTTTATTTTAAACTTCAATGAAATGAACCTTGTGGTTCAATTGTGAATATGACAGGTCACAAATAACCTGACCTCAACTTCTTCAATGTTTGCTTATTTTGTTAATTTGCTAATTACTTTAAATGACTAAGATTTGAAAATTTCCAAATCAAGACATTTCAGAAAATTAAATTGTCTTTTTTAATGCGACAGTAAAAATATCTCAAATCATCTTAAAATATAATTTGCCAGTATAATGGAACTGATCATAAATTGAGACTGAAATCTCTGCAATTTAATATTGTCTCAAATCAATGCTATAAATAAACCCCGAATGTTATAAAAGGTAATAGGATGGCAAAATATGAAATAAATTGCTTAACTAAAAGAAATTTATTAGAGAAATGAACAGGGTATTTTATATTCGAGCAGTTGACTTTTGGTTGTTTTTGTTACTCTTCTGATCACATTTTGATTGGTTTGTGGCGCGTTTAATTGGCACATTTGTTGCGGCCATTTAATGCAGTTTATGAATATTTAAATCAAATTAAGGATACGGCCGTCCATTTAGCGCTCCATTCAAACAATTCAAGTGGGCGACATTAGCGGGTGTGTCCTGTCCCTCTCTGTTTGTCCAGTTGTCCGTTGTGCGCTCGTCCGGGCTGTTGTTCATTTGTCAGCTTGTCTGTGACAAATTTCCATTTAATGGACTGCAAGGCGTTAAGTGTTTGCTGTAACCAGCTAAAGCGCGTCGTTGTCCCTGTTCCTGTTCCTGCCCCTGTCCCTGTCACCGGGGTGCCCGTGACCCCTGCTCTCTGTTCGCCCTCTACCTTCCACCCTTCACCCCACTCCTCTGGTCTAATGCGCTCAGTCAGCCAAGGGTAGCGCATAAATCCTATAAATCCGCCGCTTTGATCATTCGCCTTTTGCCATACGCTTTTTGCTCTCGTCGACTCTTGAAAGCCGAAAAGTTGCCCTAACTGCCGCGCTGACTGATTCCGAGTTGGTTCCAGGGGCTGTTAAATCCGATAAGCAAATGTAGTTGTAGTCCCTTTAAGAAGGCGACGCGCTCCTTGTTTTTATTTACAGTAAGTGTTTTTAAAGTGCCCTGTGCCAGATTAAAATGAGCAGGTTGCAGGACGGGGTTGCAGCTCAGCGCAGCTCAGCTCAGTTCTGCGCAGCAGGTGGAATGCACGCTTCTCTCACCCTCAGCCTCACCCCCAGAGCCAACCCCATCTTCAGTCCCATTCAGATACAGCATCCATCCATATCCCACTTGCACACTCCCTTTGTCTACCTTTTTCTGCATTTTTTTTTTGTTTTGTCCTTTTTTCACCTGTGCGTCGCGAGCAATCAACTTTTTTTCGACTGGCAATTTGCCATTTACAGAAGTTTCTGTCTGCCTTTTGGCCACTTCTTTCACTCACTTATTCATGCACATTTCCCTCTCTTTCTCACCCTCTTGTGTTGCTTACTTGTGCAATTTTTTATTTGTCTCGCTGGTCAGAGCCCAACAATAGTTAATAAATATTTAATGTAAATAAATTACAAAACGCTTTTCAAGGTTACGTCCATTTCCACTCTTGCGCCATTAGCGACACCCAGAAAAGAACCCCATAAATCTGTCGATTCGAAACCCCCAAAGAAACTCATCTACTACCTTCAACAGCCCCCAGCAACAGTTATATGTATGTATGTATGTATGTATGTAGTCGAGTGACATTTATGCAATAATTAAGACAAATATTTACTCTCTGTTTATTTTTAGTGGCACAGCCTCACACACATATAATGCACTAAATACAAAAACGCAAAAAACTCACACACATACGAGTGCATTACAAATGCGACAAGCAGTTGCCGTCAGTTTTATACCCTGTATGTAAAAAATAGGTGCATTGAAAATTGTTTACTATATGGAAATCATTTATTATATATTTATCGGTGATTTATTTATCAATGACCAAAATTTTAAGTATGTATCTGTTAAGCAATGTCTTTTATTGACGGGGTATCTCGGAGTCGAATCACTTTTACTTTGTATGATATTATTATGTACCATATTATGCATTTTATATAGTTTTTTGTTCTGTGGTTGCTTTTCCATTTCCGTTTCCGCTTTGAATTCACTTTGTTCAGTAGGTGTATGTTCATTCATGTTCATGTCTGTGTAGTCGTATTTATAAATAAACATGTCTGAGCCCGACCCAAGTAATAACCATAATGTCTGCGTGTTTGTTTGTTTGTTTGTGTGCACTTCTTGACTCAGACTTTATGAAAAGTTGAAGCCTCAATGCTGCCGCCCAGTGGGAAGTGATACAGCAGCACGATAAATTCCTTAACAGTCAAAAGTTCAAAGCCCCGAGGGTTTTATATTAATGAGATTGCTGTCGAACAACTTAATTGTAGCTAAAGTAAACGGAGGCTTATGCAAAAAAAATAATATCCCCAAAGCGAATCCGCGTACAATAATATTTGCTTAATTTAAAAGCAATCTGTTGATGGTAGAAATCTAAGTTTTAAATAAAAATTAAAATTACAATTGCATTTGCATAAATTTACTAGACAAATTTATAACAACAACTTGTACCAAACTATTTAACATACAAATTCTAAGTAACATGATATATTAGATATAGTGACCATCGTACGCATTCAGAGTGAAAAAATATGACAAGGCATTATTTATTTGGACAAAAGGCTTTTCACATTGAATTGGGAGATTATTTTTAAGATAGCTCCAAAAACCCAATGAATTTGCACGTGACTGAAACAGAAGTCGCTTTTAACATATGGCGAACAATTTGAATGCGACGTATTTAAAAATGTTGTGCGTTATTTAAAGTATCTTAAATATGTTTTTTATTTAATTCAAAAACATTAAGTTGTCAGTTTTTAATTTAATTTTAATCTCTGTCGCACGTGAATTAAATGTATGATATTAATGAGAACTGATGTATGCATAAATTAAAATGTTTTAACTTTTTTAGTAATTAACAAATTTTTTTCATACAAATTAAGTGTTTTTGTTTTGCACATTCATTGGTTTTTTAATGTTGGAAGGGAGATTTTGTAGCTCAACCAATTGGTTTATTTCTAGCGTGTTTATTGTCTAAGAAAGTAACTTGAATGTGAATTTTGTTATTGAAGCAAATTTTGACAGTGCCGTAGAATTTGTGTTGTGATTGTTCAAAAACTTCTCTTCTTCTCCTCATCTTCCAAGTCGGTCTCTTTATCGAAGACTTGCTGTATGGGCGCACTAATCCAACATAATCAAAGCTAGAATTATTCAATTTTCGACAGATCGTTCCCATGACAGCTGTATGATATATTATAGTTGTCCGATCTAAGTCAATTCTTTTAGTAGAGATATTAACAACTGTTTGTGTAATAGATTTTTGCAATTTTGGTGGGTTTTTCAAAAGTCTGCCTTTTAAATTTGGTGGCTCTAGCTCTATTATTCTTTGAGATTTAGACAAAAAAAGCTACATTGATTCGGCTGTTGATGCTGATAGAGAATATAATTTCTTTAAAGGGTCCTTTTCTCTGCTTCAGACATTTCAACGAGTGCAATATACCTTCATACTTTTTTTAGTAATAGGTATAGCAAATGTTTAACGAATAGTAAAAATTAAAATTGAATGAGCGCTGGTATTTGAACTGTCGCCCGCGTCGGCAGCAAAAGCAGTTGTTCGACGTTAAGCCTGCTTTCAAACCTGAATCACAAAGATCTACATAGTTTATTACCTGATTGACTGCTAACGTTTTCCAATTAACGCACATTGCTATGAGTAATAATTAGTTTAATCCTTCAGGAATCCGGAGATACTAAGCGACGATATTTATTTGTATTTGTTACTTGAGCGGACTTCTGTTCATCATTTTTGGCGGTACGTTAATCATTTGACAGTAACGGCGATAAAGCATCATTTATAATCGTATACCCAATTTAGACTGAGACCGCAATGACGCCGAAACGAGAAAAGCCGATATAACGCCTTTAAGCAGACCTTTATCATACCGATTCGATTTCGATTTACCACCCCAAACACAACTGACAGTTTAAATCCGAATAATGAGCAAGGCAAGCAAGTTAATTATAACCGTTACTTAAAAAATAAGTAAAAGGGTATATTGTATTGTATATTGTATTGTATTGCATCTCCGACCCTATAAAGTGTATATATTCTTGATCAGCATCAACAGCCGAGTTGATATAGCCATGTCTGTCTGTCCGTCCGTCCGTCCGTCTGACCGTCTATACGTCATTGCGTGTGAGATCCTAGATCTCAGGGAATATAAGAGCTAGAGCAATCAAATTTGGCAGACAGACTTCTAAAAGCGCCACGCAGATCAAGTTTGGTAAAAAATTTTGATACGCCCTTTTCCGCCTCTCCAATTTGCGAAAAGCTATCACACGATATTGCATTTACTGGTAATAAACGTTAACTACTATTATTGACTTTCATCCGACTTAAGGGGGGGTTCTCATTGAGCAACTTTTTTTTCGACTTTTTTTTTTAAATTATTTTATAGCTTGGGTAGTTGTGAATATGATTTTTAGAAATTCGAAATACTTTAGGAGTTATGGCCTTTTTTGTCCAGCAATGTTAATGTCAATGCAAGTGGAGTCAAAACTTTAGACGCGTTTTTCTCGAAACCACGTTTTTCGAACTGGCGGCAATGATATGTCCAGTTCAACTGAACCGATTTTCATGAAACAAAGTGGAATCGACGCAGAATTGTCACCATTCTCGGGTGATAGTAGACAATAATTTTAACTACTTTTTTTTTACACTAAACTACATGGCCGCCATTTTGTCAAAAAAAATCACAAAATTATTGTCTACTATCACCCGAGAATTACATCTATACTGATTATAACCCCGTTTTTTTTTTTCATTTCCGACGCTCCGGAGACCCGGAATCGTTGCCGCCGTGACGACACCTTTTTTTTCAACCCCCAACTTTGAAGTCTCATTACTTTTTGAACAGCCCTCGTATCGAGGCAAAAAAAATTGTTTTATTTACTTTGAACCTTTTGTAATACAATAAATAAAAAAAGTTTTCAATTATTCTTTGCGTTTTCAAATAAGAAATTTTTTAAAAAGGTTCCAAAAAACGGGTTTTGAATGAGAAGACCCCCCTAATCTCAACAAGATCGGACAAATGTAATGATAGTAATGCCTGTTTTAAGTTTCAAGCAATGTAAGTGCCTGAAAGTACGCAACACAAAATATTTTATAAACATTTCAATAAGTAACGGATATCCTTTAGTCGGGAGCTCGACTATGTACAGTCGAACTTCCCTAACTCGAACTTCCCTAACTCGAATTTTCTCTAACTCGAACAAAATTGAGTGGCAATAGCGAGCAAATTTCATACAATTCTGCTTCCCTAACTTGAAGTCTCCATAACTCGAACTTTTTTCTCGGATAATGGGGATTCGAGTTAGGGAAGTTAGACTGTATTATTGTTTTTATATTATTTTACTAAGTTAGATTACAATTTTATTGTTCATTTCTATTCAAAAGAGCGAACAACAGAGAAAGAGAAAGACAGATCATATATCTGGCTAACTATTTCAAGTTATCGGTAATTTTATCGACTTTTTCAGTGTAAAGCGCTTTTGCCGTAAACAACGAAACTTTATGGTACTTATCGGTATCAGGATAAGTTGGGTATTAGTCCTATCAGCCGCAATAATAAATGTTTGTTTCAAGTATGCATATATAAATAGAAAACAAATTATTTCTTACTTCATAACTTCAAACTTAATTCCTTCATACGTTTGCTCATGACTTTAGAACAATTTAAGACTTGAGCAAAGTCCTCCTCTTAATCTCTATCTCCAGTGTAAACTTTAATCAATATCATATAAACTTCTTTGGTAAGTATTAAATGTTTTGAAAATAAGTATGTATTAGTAAATTAAAGCTAAAAAAAAACCTTTAGCATGGTATTTAAAGGCTTTCAGTTAGAACACTGAAATAATTCTGTTTGAAAAACATATTCTTAATATCTCAGTTCCCATCGAACCTCATAGCAGACACGAAAGAAAAATTTTGAAGTATCATATGAAAACAAAGGTATGAGATTCACAGATTTTGATTTAAGATTTTTTGAACTTGTTCTGAAAAAATTCACTGTGAATACTGTTTCGTACTCTAATTATTATAGAATTTTAGTATCAATTTCTAGTAATTCTAGTTTAATGGATTCAAAATGCACATGTCATACATACATCATGATCATTTTTACTTGGTTCAAAAAATACTTATGCTCATTTTCAGTAATTCGTACTCTTATCAAGCATCGATTTCAAGATTCGTGTCCATATATCCAGACTACCGCACTTGTCTTGATTTAGACATCAATGCCCCGAAGTATAAGGAAAATCAAATGACCTCCAATCTTATTAAAATTATTAATCTTAATAAATGATAAACAAAATCAATTTTAATCATTTGATTTTAAGAAGAAGTAACGACCCACTGCACCACGAAGCTAGTGTCAAGATAGAGTATCGTAAAACTATCGTATTCGAGCTCGAAAGTGATACTTGAATTCGAGCTTGAATATGATATATGAATAGGCGAAGAAGGCTTGCAAAAACTATCGAAACAAATATTCTGTGAGCTATCGAGAACGAAACTTTCTCTGCCACAAACTGAGCGACGGGTGATTACTTTGCGAATCGTTTGCGAGTGGTTTCTCGATAGTTTTGCACGTTGATGTTTCGCATAAGTATCGTTAGCGATTTTTTTTTACGAGCTTTTGGCTCAGTGGGGAAATGTCGTTTTCCTGAGATGTCGAACAATATTTTTCTGTCATGTTTTGTAGATATTTTACACAATATATAAATTCCAGAGGTCGCAAATGTTTTGTCTCATTTTAGGTGTAAAATAACGGTTTTTTTCGGACACATCAAAAAACCAACCGAATTTTCACATTCCGTTCGGCTTATCGTGTCATTGCTTAAGCAAAAACAATTTCATGAAAATTATCAAATATTGCTCTAGAAAAAAACTATAACACAAACGCATCGAAACGCATCAGTTCTTTTTTAAAGGTAGCTAGGCAGACAGCTTTGAAAATGTGTTGACTGCTGTTTGAATGCTCTAATAAACTCATTTAAAATCTATTTAAAGAGTGAATTTAAAATTTGAATTTTTGAAATTTAAATAATACTGCTTTTAGAATTATCCACAATTGTTTATCTGATAACATTTTATTGTTAAGATTTTTTAAGAATATGCCTGTGTTATGAGAACTAGTTTTCGAGAAAGATAATGTTAAAGATCTTAACAAAGATAGAATTGCGAAAAATCAACGAATACTAATTCGAATTGAGAAGTGACTCGTTTATTGTTAATACGAATGCATATCATAAAGTAAAAAGTAGTATCGTAGCCCATCCTTCGTGCAAAGCGTAAGGGGACTATGGAAAAATCGTTCAAATTTTGTCTTAAAACTTTAATTCGTACTTATTGTTATGAACATATGGTGTCAGTTTTCAGCTAAAATTATTCAGGTGTGTTCTACAAACAACGCAAACACAACCCAAAAGCAATTTTCGATGCTCTTCATTTCCATTTAATTTCATTAATATTCGAGTCATACTACAACTCCAAAATGTAAGTTTTATTTTTTAATTTCTAAGGCTGATAAAACATATTTCACAATTTTTGAAATGTCGGGGCTCATTTAATTTTTTCAAACATTTAATATAATATTATTGAAACACATTTCTGTCTGTGAAACGAAAGCTTAGCTTTTGTATTTTCTTGCTTTGTAACTTGAATATATGTATGTACATATGTTATTATGCAAGTTTCATTCATTGCGATTATTTCGAACATTGAACATGACCGTCGGAAAAATGAAGCGATGGGATGTGACTAGCAGGATGCGGATACCATTGCAAAATCATTGTTTGTGGTGCAATTGAAATACTTATTATGGATTACATTGTAATTCAGAAGGTGCTTGCTACGGTACAAGTACACATTTTGATATATGTATGTATCTGTAGGCAGTGTAGGCATTTTTATGAAGTTTGATGGTTTTACTTACAGATGGATTTGGCATGCAGCGTCGCATTTGTTCTGAACTTCGATAGGATGGACTGTAGCGTCCTGGAAAACAACTGGGCGCTGACATTTTCATTTTATCCGTTGTCGAATACATCGACATTGTCATGCAGCCGCCGACGAAATCCTCCTCCAGCTTGAACGCCCTTGAGGCGTCAAATGTCGTTGGCGAGTAAATTTTGAAGCACTTACTTTGACAACTTTAAGGACTGTCCTGCAATGCAGGACGCCAATTACTAAAAGTACCAAAAAAGGTTTGACTCTTTGGCAATTGAGCAATATTTGAATGCTTCCTTTCTTTCTTTCTTTCGATCTCTCTCGAACTTTATTGATTGACTTGATCGACTGATTTCTTAACTTTTGATAACAATTTTTCCATTCACTGTTTGATTTTGCACTTGATTTATCTATTTATTTATTATTATTATTATTTATTTTGGACTTTTGGGAAGTTTTGTGTACGTCGCGCAACAAAACTGAGAAAAAAATCACAAGAAAAAAATTGTTTACGAATGCGTAACGTAAGGAAGCAAGGGTCAAGAATGCCGTCGCCAAATGCGCGCGTGTATGCGAGTGTGTGGTTGTGTGTGTGTACAGTAAGTGCGTGTGTGGCGATTGCACGGTAAACAGAACACAAGAACACAACAGAATGCGCGATTATCAATTATAAATTTGTTGTTGGTCACTGACGCTAATTCGAGCGTAATTTGATGATCGACTACCTATCGATACCGATAATCGATGACCGAATGCGCGATGTCCGAAAATAACGCGACGAGAGAACACGACGCAACGCAACGCAACGTAAGGGTCTGAGTTGAGCGCTGACTACGTAAGTACTGTTTACCGTTAACCGTTTACCGTTCTGATGCCGCAAAACGTCGGCCAAGCCGCGCGCTGGACTTTCGCGCCGCGCTAAGCCAGAGACAAAGCTTCGGCCGGAGCTCAGCTAAGCCGCGCTTAAAGTTCTCTCTGCTTGCAGTTGCCTTTCAGTTGCTGCTTATGCTGTTTATCAGTGTACGTTTTGTTCGTGTGTGTGTGTGTGTGCGTGTGTTTGAGTGTGTGTGCACAGCTGTTGTGTATCTGTCTGTCTGTGTGTCTATGTCGCTATGTCGTATGTCGCTTTGTCGCTGCTGCGCTCAACTATTGTCGAAACTGAAAACTAAACGCAAGCGAACAGATTTCACAACTAGACAAGCGCGCGTTGTGTTGTGATAAAGAATTCTATGATGAGTTTCGCTAACTTCAGAGTTTATTTTCAATGGGGAGGACATGTTTTCATTATTTATCAGGTGTGGGCGTGGCCGTCACGGCCACCCCTACAAAATGGCACCACTGCGCTTTATATATTTCAAGCCGCCGCTCTCTGATTGGCCAAACGCCCCGCGTCGACGTCGACGCCGACTGCTTCGTTCAGCTGGAATTGGACAGCGCTGCGCTGTATGTATCTGGGCACCAGCCGGCAACTTGACGAAGCCAATGTGGCGGCGGTGGCGACTGTTCCCAGCGCCTGCGCGCTCGCTCAACCATCCAGTCGATGCCCAAAACTCTGCCCAACCCCCAACCCCCTTTAGACTTTTCGCTTCCCTCTCACTCTTGGCCACACTCTGTCGCCTTCTCGATGCATCACTCGCTCTCTTTCACACTGCAAGTCTTTTGGCCGGAGCATCGCAATGTTCGCTGCCGTCTGACGTGTGCGTCCAGCATATGGCACAATTTTTTGGCAGGCAGCAAAGCGACAAGAGCGTTAACAAAAGGCACAAAACGGAATGGTCACTGCCCAGGGGGGTCGAAGTGGTGGACGGGTGGTGGGTGGTGGGGCTGGTAGGGGTAGTTATTGTAGTAGGGATGTGGGATCGTGCCTGTATTCGGATGTGGGGTGTTGGGTGAGTGCTACCAGGCGCCAGGATGTACTCGTACACTCAATGAAGAGTGTGACTGTTAAATGAATGCACGTTTTCATATTGCATACAGGGTGCCACGGCAGCACATGACAGGACAGTGGCGATAATAAATTTGTACTATATAAATTATACAGAAATTTTTAATAATAAAAATTAAAAAAATTAATTTTACTTTTTTATCTACATATTTTAATTATGGCCTAATAATGTAGATTTTATTTTAAATTCTTTTAATGCAATACATTTTTATCAATATGTTAAAGAGCTAAGCCTTACTTGTGGATCCAAATATAATTATTATAGCCTAGATTTACGTTTGTTCTCGATTTTTATAGATTTAAAAAAAGCAACAAATACCAGATCTAATTTTTTGCATTTTGTTTGGTTTTTAATATTTCCGGCATCTTCAGTTATTAATATTGCAATTACGTATTTACGATTTTATGATGAAAATTGGAAAATGGAAAAACTTTAATTTTAGACATTAGACATTTTATTTTCGGAGTTAGGAGTTAAAATCAGTACAGTGAACCACAAATGTCTTCATACACCATAAACTTGTAAAATTTGCGTATAATAAAGATGTTTCTTATATAAATCTTTTATTCAGTTAAATCCCGTTCTAATGATACCAAAATTTCTTTAACCCATAAAGTACCCATCGAAAATTTTGAATTTGAAAAAAGTCAATTTTTCAAAAAATTTTCTCGATTTTTTCCAAAAAATGTTTTGATGCAGAAAAATTCTTCAAAAAATTCTAAGAGTGACTGCAAAAAAAATTTTTCAAAAATATTTTTGCTATTATTTTTTATAATTTTTTGAAAACTGCAAAAAAGCCAAAAAAAAGGGGTTAAAATCGTCATTTTTAGGATTTTTAAAAAATTATAAAAAATACTAGCAAAAATATTTTTGAAAATTTCTTTTTGCAGTCACGCTTAGAATTTTTTGAAGAATTTTTCTGCATCAAAACATTTTTTGGAAAAAATCGAGGAAAATTTTTGAAAAATTGACTTTTTTCAAATTCAAAATTTTCGATGGGTACTTTATGGGTTAAAGAAATTTTGGTATCATTAGAACGGAATTTAAGTGAATAAAAGATTTATATAAGAAACCCGCATCAAAACATCTTTATTATACGCAAATTTGATAAATTTATGCTGTATGAAGACATTTGTGGTTCACTGTATATACATTGAAAAAGTGAATCGCATAAAGTGAAGACACAAAAACTAAAAATGATCCCAGACTTTTTGAGGCCCCGTTCAGCCCGATCCAGAATCCAAACTGCTCTCTTACAAATTTAGTTTAAGACTGTCATTACTCAAAAAACACGATCTTGAGGAAGACCAGAGTCGGAAGAACTCTTTTTCTTGCTGTTAAACAGTACTAATATGAAATCTTTCAACGCGACAGTCTGAAGTAAATGATCGAATTGTAATGCTCGGCTCGGTCAAATTTGGAAATAAAAGCGCGTCCCGAAATGGTTATTTTTAATTAATTTCTTTGCAATGTTTCTTGAAATTATCTTTTGAAATTTAACGGCTTTACATTTTCTTCTAATTATTGTTAAATATTGTGATAGGGGTGTGCGTAAGTTTTAAGTTTTCAAAATCAATATGGAAGGTGCAAAATTAAGTGAATATTTGCTGGGGCCCGGATACGTTCCAAAGTAGCCCGTTTACGATTTCTTGACCCGTCTGAAAGGGTCCTTGTCCACCACTATTTTTCTTGCTTATGCATCCTTTTGATTTCGCTGGCGCCATCTGTATCTGATAGATTGACAGCAGACAAAAAGCTCAAAAGCTTGAGCTTTGAGCTACCCCTACAGTTCAGCTTTCTAAGCTCAAAGCTTGCACAATCAACGCTTTTATCCAATACAAACTCCTTCTTAAAAGTTCCATGCAGACTTGCTCAGTACGAAATTCACCACTTTTTGTATTTACCACCCTTAACTCATAGTAGAAAACAAAGTATTTGTTTTTGTTTTTTTAATGTTGCTTTCTCTATCTTTTTTTGTTTTTATTTTTTTTTGTATTTTGTTGATTTGTACAATTATCTAATATGTTCATTATTGTTGTATTTCAATAAATTATTGTAGAATCGTGTATAAAACTTTTTACAAGGATAGTCTAATATTGGATTTCAATATAACCAGTAATATCAATGGAATACACGGATATGAGCGATGAAGCACAACATGGCGTATAATGAATTTCATAAATTCGTTCAGGAATCATAATACCTTGTCGCAATCGCGATTGCAATTGCAATTGCATTACTTCTGCCTCTACCCTATAGCTACCTTATATCAAACTTAAATACTTGTCAAATATTCCAACTAAGTAGTTAATACGCTAAAGCAGCAAACTATAGTTAGTATACGAAACGATGCGCATGGCAAAGGATTGGGCAGGGTTCGTAATCTTCTTCAACCTTTCATCGGTTTCATTCTCGCCTATACTTTGTGGACTGGTCTTCTATTTGAATCGATGTAATCGTAATGAATGTGCGGTTCAGCGGATTCCATTGAGATCTATGGTATTAATTTTGTTTTTTTTAAGCTAATTTGCGTCTTGCAGTCATTTGTTGTTGGGTGAAAACTAAATGAAGTTGTCGTGGGATTGATTGTGGGATTGTGCAGGGTGCAAATCTGTTTGCTATTTTCTGTTTCTGGTGGATTAAGCATTGCTTTGCTTTGCTTTGCTCGTTGCATAATTCGTCGTAGTGGTATCCGTAATATCCTTTTTCGTCGTATCCTCACTCATTCAATGTCCTTCAGCCTGCCGAGTAAGTTGTAAACAATGCGTCTGCGCGCCAGCAATTCGGCCCGCATGGACTCCGTATAGGGATCGAAGGATAAAAGCCGCTTCTTGCGTCTGAAGATGCCCTCCTTGCGCATCAGAGCACAGCGCATGAGCGGCTCGTTAACGGGAAACTCGAGAAAGTCCAGTATGCTGCGCAGCTCACGCTCCGTATGCTGCACCAAATCGTCGTAGAACACAACCTTAATACTGCCCGTGAAATTGCGTGCCCAGCTGAGGTTCATGAGCTCCCACCCTTTGAGCTTGTTGCTGACAAACTGCTGCCAATCTGTTGTGGGAGAGCAGATAAACTGATGATTAGAGGGCTAATTCACTTGGAAATGCGATATACATTGCCTTACATTTGCCCTTGGTGCGTTTATAGCGATCGGGGGAGGCGAATCCAATGTGTCCGCCGCTCTGGCGATTGAACTCTGCTATGATGGCCTTCTCGGGGTCACGCACCAAGAGTATTGCTTTGGAGAACGGCGCCCACGCCTTGGAGCCCCATTCGTGAGTCTTCACCAATAATACTGAGCTGTTGCAGACGTTCTCCGCCGGAAAGCCAGTCTTGAGCAGGCCATAATCCTTATAGATGCTCCCCGTCAATACGCCCGTCGCCTGCTGCAGCAGATATCTTAGCCAGGTGTTCCCGCTTCCCGGGAAGCTGGCCAAGGCGGTCAGCATGGATGCGGAGGGCACGCCCTGAAGCTGCAGGCTGGCACTCACATCGCTGGGTAATGCAGCTGCAAAGTTCAAGTTCACTTATAGTACAAATGTCGATTTATTTCAACTTTAAGCAATACTCACTGTAGAAATCGCCGGCCTTGTAATCTGGGTAACTCGGAAGCTCGCGATTCAGATATTTGAGATCGCGACACCAGCGAATGGTCATCTTGCGGCTGGGCATGGGAAACCGGGGACTATGAAAGCTGGAAAACTGGAAGCCAAAAAAAGATACAATTAGAGATATTCGCGTATAATACGATTGTGGTATATTATTTACGAGTAGCTTAGCTAACTTCATGTGTAAGCTTGTAAATTGTTTTTAATTCGATTCTGAAAGCCTCGAGTCTATCTGTCCTAAGGATATTGTAGATACATATTACGACAACAATTTAATTGGAAAACAAAATTATTTGGTTCGTAAGTCCACTTTTTCCTCTGTTCCCTTTCTATTAACCTTTAAGTTAGGACAACAGAACTAGATTCTTATTGCGGAATTGGTAACTGTTGAGGGATATTAACCAGCATTAAGCACATTGTTTATGAAATCCTGATTTTGTTGCTGTGTAAAGTCCTTCAAAACCTATTCGTTTTTTGCCTGGAGCCCCATTGCTAATTTTACTTAGTAAAAATTTTCTGTTAAGATATAACAACCCAGTCATTTTAAGAATTTTTGCAATGATTGTTACTTCGTTGTTCATTTTTTTAAGGTGAGTCGACTCACTCAGATTGCTCACTAGCTCAGTTGCTCACTTGCTCAGTTGTTCACTCACGTTGCTCAGTAGCTCAGGTTTTTACTCATATTAGTCAACTGTTCCCTTGCTCGCTGCGTTACATTTAAATTTCTATCTGATGACTGCTCAGGTTGCTGGGCGATTTGCAGATTAAAGTGCATTTGCAATACGTGCATTTAGTTTGTTGGCTTCCGGCATCTCTGAAATGGTTTCTACGCAAGTTGGTTTCTTTCTGAGCAAAACAGAACCAGACAACAACAACAAATTTCGTACTAAAACTTGATTTTCGACTGATCGTTCATATGATATAGTTGTCCAATTTTAACCAAATTTTATCAGGACGTATGAAACCATCTGATATGCACATTCCGTCAGATTGGTTCAGATACATACATATGTATCTTAAATAAAAACTTGATTTTTGACTGATCGTTCCTATGGCAGCTATATAATACATATAACAGTCCGATTTTAACCAAATTTGGTCAGGATGTATTGCATATTCTTTCAGTTTGAATCAGATATCGCAAACAACAAAAGTTTTCTATATTCTGACTGGAATTTCGACTGATCGTTCTAATGGCTGCTACATATATGATATGAATAGGACTGCTATTCAAATTAAAAAACGAACTTGATCTGCATCCGGTAATCAGGAAATATAAGTACCAAGTTTGAAGTCTCTAGCTATTATGGTCTCTGAGATTAGTTGTCTCAAACAGACGGGCGGACATGGCTATATCGACGCGGCTGTTGATGCTGATCATGATGTATCATGATATACTTTTAATGGTCGGAGATGCTACCTTCTGACTGTTACATACAGTAAAAAAATACGCTATACCCTTTTTGATCATTTTCAATGGGAACAGGGTATAATAACAACTGGAAACGAACGAATATAAATAACTAAGCAAAAAAGAGCAAGTGAGCAATAACGAACAATTTGGAAGGAACATGTTCACCAGCTCACTTTAGTGAACAACTCTTTTTTGTACACTTACTCATGAGCAACCCATCATTATTTTGTAGAGATACCTGTTCACTTCAAATCTAAATATCTCTGCCTGGCACCTTATTTGCTCTGCATTTGAATTTGCGAATTATCTCAGGGGCAAGTTCTTAAGTGAAAAGATCGAATAAACCATGGGATTATTTAAAATTTGATTATTTACTCACCTCGGCTAAACGCTCGATGCGCGTGCGTTTTGGATGCGAGCCGGGTATATTGTTCATGGATAGAAATAGAACGCCGCCTATATAGATGATGATTGTTGCCGAGACACCGAAAAAGCGCCAGCCTTGCAGTGCCATAACGCCACCTTTGCATTACTGAAATCGTAACGGGAATCGCATTAATTCAATATAGAAGTTGTACAGAATTATTATAAATGATTCTCAGTGAGTCAGTGAGTCAGGACAAACAGTTTTATATATATAGATGTATAGTAGGTATAAACTTAGTATTTACATACATATATACAATATGAATAATTGTAATGCTAAGGGGCGGAATCATAGGACGCTTACTTTTAATGGAAGCACTCGCATTTCATTGATACAACCAATTCAATTGCTTAAGGCTGGCTAATTCTCGTACTCGTACTCTTGTTGAACCGCTAAAACAAAGCCAGAACCCGTTAACCGTAAGCCGAGCCCAAACCTTAACCCGAACTGAACGCAACTGAAAGTAAACCAAAAGCCAAAGTGCGGCTCTATTTAGTTGATTTTGCTATGACGACGTTACAGAAATGCGCAAGGACTAGGCGACGCCATTGCCTGAATCCGCCGCATTCGCTACCCGTCCCCGTTCCCCTGCCTATGGTAACCCGGACAACGACAGCGCCCGGAACGGGGTCGCACTTGAACCGCAACAGAAAAAAAGTAAATAAATAGAAAGCGAAAAAAAACACCAAGAACGCTACTGTTGAAGTGATCGACTCTTGAGTACCCAGTACCCGTATTTTCGCAATCAATAACATAAAAAAGTTAATCAAATCTAAGTACAGATTTTTGCTTAAATTCTATACAGACCGTAAATTGAAAATTGTTTATTATAGTTTTAGACAATATTTAAAGATAGATAGTAAAAAATGAAAATGAAATGAGCTATAAAGAAATCAATAGAGAGCAAATTTCAACACAATAAGAGATGACTTCATTAAAAAAGAATTAAGAACATTTTTTTCTTATGCGCAACAAATTTGTTCACGTTATTATACCCGTTACTTAAAAAATAAGTAGAAGTAAGTAATTAAAAATATTGTATCATGTAACAGAGAGAAGGGAGCATCTCCGACCCTATAAATGGTATATATTCTTGATCAGCATCAACAGCCGAGTAGATATAGTCATGTCCGTCTGTCCGTCCGTGTGAGCGCATAGATCTCAGAGACTATAAGAGATATAGCGACTCGACTTAAGCCTTTCCCGCTTGTTTCAAATAAGTTTATTTAGTTTTTACGGTATCTAAAATATCTTATTATAGTTCACATTTTATCTTCTATCCGCTACAAAATTATCGTACTTCCATCTCGGATTTTATACATTTTTAGACAATTACATTTGCTACGAATTGTTGTACATTTTTGCAATGCATGAACATTTTTAATAGTGTAAACATGTGTAATAACTCAGAAAAGATAAATAAACATTGCAGTGAGAATGCGTACAATGGAAAACTGAACATTCTCATTGTTTGCAATGAGCTTAGCCTCCTAATATTTACACATTTTGTATTTAAGCGCTGTGGTTTCTACAATATCCATTGGTGCGAGTAACAATATTTAGATTTAAATTACGTTTTCAATAATTTTCCAATATTTTTTTAAGGGCCGACAAAAAAAGCGCTTGTTTTGTCGCAGACCCAAAAGTCCCTGTACTCTTTGGGTACTGGGCCAAAAAATACATCGGCTGAAAAGGCTGAACGCCTTGTCATTGCCTTGGTACGAGCTATGAAATTCCTTGAGCTGCATAAAACGCGCATGAAATCTACAAAAAAACACACAAGCTGCACATACATACATACATACACTGACTCGTGTATACATATGTATGTGCATGGATGACAGCGAGAAAAGCAACAAAATGCGAAAATTTATGCAACAGCTGGGCATTCAAGTATGCAAGTATTTTACGAGGGTCTCCAAAGTAATTTCCCAAAGTTAACATTACAAAAAAGGCAAGTGCTTGTGGAAAAGCTTTATGTTTCGGCTTTTGCTAGTGCTGTTATATTTACTCAGCATCAATGTGTGCGTTAGGAAAAACTATCTTGCTTCTAGAAAAATAATACCAATACAGGGGTGCCACAGAAATACAAGCCATCCGAAAACCAATCGATTTTTCTGGCATCCCCGATAACCTTATGATAGTTAGATTCTCTTGAAATGTATTATAAAATATTAAATCATCGATCCGCGGATCGAATCAATATCCTCCTCGAGCCGTTGTAGCAAACGATCTCAAACATTTTGGATGATTGCAGCCTTGATCGAAATAACAATCGTGCAATTAAATGCCTACATTTACAGGTGAGTTTGAATGTGGGTGGCTGCAAGTCTTGTGCGCATTTTAAAGCGCACTGGTGATATACCTAAACCTATACCTCTACCTACAGTAACAGTAAACGTACGATTCCTAGGAACCGTCTGAATGATATAAAACTTTTCTTAACCCGTAAAGTACCCATTGAATTTTTCGAACTTTTGTAAGAGTCTAAAAAATGTTTGATGCAAATCTAATTGTGACTCAAAAAAAAAAAAAATTTCAAAAATCTCTTCGCTAGTATACGTATTTTATAATTTTTTGAACATTGCTAAAAATACGACCTTAACCCTTTTTTTCCTCCTTTTCACACAAAAAGTAGCTTAAGGAACAATTTTCAAAAAATTATAAGAAATACTAGCTATGAGATTTTTATAAATTCTTTTTTTCAAAAATACTGCAAAAACCGCTCTTTTATGGCGTCCGGTTTACTTTGTCCGCCACTGTATACTTATGCCTATACCTATGTATATAGATTCTAGCTTAAGAACACTTCAATAAAGACAGAATGTTGTATTTCTATCAAAAATTTGGATTGCTTATAAGAATACATATTATACAGTCTTAAGGAACAGATTCCTCCGCTTATACAATATTAAGGCAACCTGACAGCATTAAGACGAAAACTATTCATATTGAATCAAGTCGAGGAAGAAGCCGAACTCAAATGGCAATAAATATATAATGAAATGACAGCTATAAACAACAAAGACTACAACAAAAACAACAGTAATAGAGTAGAAGAATCAAAATGTAAAAACAAAAGCGCCAAAGAGGGAAAATCATAGAATACAATAATTTGATTGTTTTGCGACATAAATCAGATAGGCCACGCACATTAGCGACCCCCCAAATGCCCAGCACGAATTCCCTCCGAGCACCGAGCTCCCCGTCATTTGTCTGATATTCCTAATCAGTTTGGCCGCTTTTCGTGTTGCAGGTGAAACAAGAGCGATGAGTACTGTGACGAATGGGGATGATAACGCCCAAGTTTTGCAGACCCTTCACCTGAAGTTTGAATTGGAATAATAATGTACATCCATGTAGCTTGACTATTTTTAAAACGAATAATCAAATCAAATGTATGTGCATTTTTTGCGCTATTAGAATAATTACTTGACTAACTGTATGCATGAATGCGAAAATTCCGGTATTTACATAATTATTAAGACAAAGAAATTCAGGGTTATTCCTTCCATCCGTGGCCCATAAAATAGTGAATTAATGTACGAAATTGTTCAGATGGGGTAAGGTGGCAAGGGTACTCAAAATGCAAATCAAGTATTTCACATTTCCCTCCCCACCAAAAATCTGAACATTTATAATTTTCCAATAAGTTTTTCACACACACAAAAGTACACAATACAATATACTCATGCGCGTTCTTCAAATGTAAACAAATAATTTTTGGTGTGTAGTCTGTTTGTAAAATTGTACTTACCGATTCCGATTGCACGTCTCTCGCACACACACTAGATGTCGAAGACAACACACACACGCACACACGCAAAGCACACACACCCGCCGTATCAGCTTTACATGCCAGAGCACAGCACAGCACAGAATCCCTAAACAGATGCGAATCTGTCTGTCAATTGCTGTTTGCAGCATTAGCAACACATTTTGCGCTTTGTTTTATTGTTTTATTATAAATATACAAAATTAATTATACTCGTATTAGAAATAGAAACAATTTGTGCTATCTATGTTTTTCCTCTCTTCTTTTTCTTTTTTTGTTTTTTTCTTTTACTGTTTGCCGTTTAGCGGTCGTCGTTCGCCCGTTTGCTGTTTGCCATTTGGCATTTGCTGGCCGCGTGCGTTGTTTGTTGCCCTCGTGACGAGTCGTTCTGTTCGGTGCTCAGTGTTCAGTGTTCAGTGTGCAAGCATCGCGTTTGGGGGGATGAAAAAGCTAACGAAAGCTGTTAATAAGTCAAAAGCTAATAGCCCTGGCGGCGTTGCCAGACTGTCGTGCATCAGTGCATTGTGCAATTATTACAGCAGCCCTTGTGTAACGGCATTCTCAGCGTTGCTTTTATCAGCTGATTAAACAGCTGCAGCTGCTCAACTACCCCCGTGTTGAGAAACTTGGCATGCGGCGAGATTTCTCAGTTTAGTTCAAATACCGCACCACGGATGGCGTTATTACACAGGGAAAAGCGCGAATTTCTAGAATCTCAATGTCTTTATCTGATGAGAAAGAGACAGACATAACACATTCCTTATAAATATTGATGTAAAATTAAATCGATGGTTTGATAAATCGATTTGATTTGATTATTTTTGACAGTAAATCGATTTGAATGAAGAATAGGCCACTTTGCAACTCACTCGAGCCCTTGTTTTATCCACCTATTGTGGATATCCACCTATCAGTTATATGTTACATATAAAATATGAGCGATGAACCAAAAGCTAAATTAATATTGCAATGAGTCCTACAAATTGCATGTAAAATATATTTATAAAAGAAGCCAAGAATTATGAAATTTGTAAAGCTTGTTTGGGAAAAATCGATGGTAAAGTTAGTCAGTGATTCGAGATTTCAATTCTTTAGCTGGTGTTTTTTTAACTTCGATTTTAAGCTCGAAGTACAGTTTGGATTGACATCACTAAGGGGTTGAATTCGGGAGCACCACAACAACATCAACAACAACAACCCTTTTAGAGTTTACCTAAGTTGGGAGCAGCCGCTAGCTCCCGGAGCCATTGCGTGCCCACTGCTGATATAGACAAAGGAAAGTTTGAGATTTTTTTTCTAAACCTCTTTAAAACAGTTTGCTCACAGACAAGTAGAAGGTTACCATTTTTTTTAAACAATCGTATAAGAACTTATTCAAGCATTATCACAGCTTATTTTTAATCAATTCAAACTGCAATAATAAAATGTAGTACGGAATTAAAGCGCGGAAATGGTTTATAAATGCGGTGTATCTCCAACTGATACCTACCAGCATGGATTTGTAAAACGTAGATCAACTACTACTAATCTTCTCGAGATTTCGTCGTTTGTTATCCGCGGCTTTCGTAATAACAAGCAAACTGATGTCAATAATACCGATTTCAGTAAAGCTTTTGACTCAGTCAATAATTCTCTTTATTTATATAAGCTTGATAATATTTTATAACTTTTATATCTGGAAAGGCTTAGTTCCAGGTTACCTCTGGTGTTCCCCAGGGTGTTCATCTCGGCCCTTGCTTTTCACACAGTTTATAAATGATCTACCAACAGTTTTAACACTCTCTCGTGTACTTATGTATGCCGATGATGTTCAAAGTTTGTCTGCAATATAAAGATTGGCCATGCCATATTAAATTGCAGGAAGATCTTGACACTTTTCAGCCATGGAGTCGTGTGAATCTTCTAAATTTAAACTGCTTTAAATGTAACCTAATGAATTTTTATCGCACTAAGCCTTATTTGGCGTCATACTCAATGTATGGTGGCCCTCTTGACAGGATTACAGCTGTTGATGATCTAGGTATACTCTTAGATCACTGCTCAGTAAAGCCGAACCAGTTCTGGGTTTTATAAAATGGTGGTCGAAGGAATTCGAAGATCACTATTCAAAAAAGACTGTATATTAGAGTGCATCGATTTTTTTCACCAAAAATGGTAACCCATTTTCGTAATCTGTGGTCAATTCTAAGATGTTTTCGCAAAGAAACCATAGTTCTAAAATGAATTCCTGGTCTGCGCTTTTTGAGTTGAAAAATTCACTTTTTTAAACAATTATATCTCGGGTGTTTATGGACCGATCCTGACAAATTTGGTGTCAGTACTCTAGTTAGGACCAGGACTTTCAAAATTTTACAGAACCAAAGGACGAAATGTCCTTTAAACATAATTTTCATCCTTGGAACGGCGATTTCGCGATTCGTCTCTATCTTAAAAAATTAGTCCGAATTAAAGCTATTTTTTGGCACAAAATAAAATTTTTTTTTTGAACCTGTAATTTTTATTAAAAGAAAATGTAAAACCTATTTTAATACAGTTTTAAAGCAATTTTAATAAAATATGTGTTACATTTTCTGTTAACAAAAAATACAGGTTCAGGGAAAATAAAATTTTTTTTGCCAAAAAATAGCTTTAATTCTGACTTATTTATTGGTATAGAGGCGAACCGCGAAATCGTCGTTCCAAGGATGAAAATTATGTTTAAAGGACGTTTCGTCCTTTTTTCTGTTGAATTTTAAAAGTCCTGGTCCTAACAAGAGTATTGACACCAAGTTTGTCAGAATCGGACCATAAACAATCAAGATATAAATTTAAAAAAAAAATTAATTTTCAACTCAAAAAGCGCGGACCAGGAATTCATTTTAGAACTATGGTTTCTTCGTGAAAACATCTTAGAATTGACCACAGATTACGAAAATGGGTTACCATTTTTTCATTTTTTCGGGCCCATACAATTCGATGCACTCTACTGTATATATATCTTTAGTCCGCCCAATTTTGGAATCCGGTTCATGTGTCTGGTACCCACATTATACAGTTCATGAAAGTCGCATGAATCTGTACAAAAAACTTTTTTTATTTGTACTTAGGGGCCTAAATTGGAACATGGACGACTGCACTCGGTCTCTAGTAGACGTCAATTAACTAACCTTCCTTCATTATTAAATCGTAGAACTGTGCTTGGTATTATGTTTATGTTTAGGCTTATTGGTGGTGACATTGACTCTACCGAATTAATGTCACAACTCAACTTTTCTGTGCCTCGTGGAGTAGTATCTAGGTTTTGTATCCCTATTGCTCTTCCTCTCTGTAGATCTAACTATGCATTGCATGAAACTTTTAGAATTTTGTGTTCGGATTACAATAGACTTTCCGAAATTAACTCCATTTCCCGCATAAAAACCTGAATACTAAACCATTACGCTAATAATTAGTTTAGGATTCTTTGTTAAGTATTTTATTTCAATATCCGTTTTCCTATTTTATGTCTGTAAAATAAGTCCGCTAAGGTCCTGACGGTAGAGCTTTAAGCTGAAAAAAAGGCAAAGCAGATCGCAACGAGGATTCTTAATAGTTTGTTGCGAAAGCCAAGTCAAAAGCGATGCAATTATTGTTTATATGTATTTGCTTATCTTGTCAGTGTTTTTCTTTTATTTAATATTGTTTTATTAATTATTATTTTTATTTTATTTTTTTCATATTTCACCTTAGTTGCATTTGTTTGGTTTTCTTTAGAGTTATTTGTTTTCATTTATATTTATTTGGGTTTTGTTTATGTTTTGATCTCTTGTCTTTTTGTTCGAATTTCTTTAGCAAAATCATACCTACTTATGGTGAGTAACAGTGCTAAATATGACGCACTTTTTTTTGGCATACGAAAAGTTAACTCTCAATTTCTGGACAAGTTTTCAGTTGACTTTATTTAGTTATTTCATTTCATTTCTTTATTTGCGATTCTTTAACATGTGCTAATCTCATTTTTATCATGTACTTCATACATTTCGTTTTTATGTAGATATATAGATAAATCTATACATATTTGATCGTATCTGTTGACATTTAAGAAATTTGCAATAGAGATATAGAGACTAAAAGAAAAGATACAGAGTGATTGAGAACAACGAAAATCATAAAGAAATTTAAGACTAGACTCGTGGGACTCTTAAAAGGCTACCTTAAACTAGTGTACAAAAATATTTATAACTTAAAAGCCATTAATTTAAATGTAAAAACAACAACAACAATGACATCCACTTTTGTATGCAGTAACATACAATATATACTACCATATACATAATAAGTACAAAGTATGCGAAATGGGCAGGTGGTAAGTGGTAGGATGAGGTCTAAAATCATTAAAAGTATTCATATTCATAATTGACTCACAGAGTTTCGTCTAGTTAGTGTGTGTATGGAAGCTTTCTGTTTGAAATGTGCCATCAATTTCTGCAGCACGTACCCAACAAGCAGGTCAATCTCAGGGTACATATGTTACATATATATCTATATCTCTTATGGCATGACTTATCTTTGTGTATTTGTGTTCTTTTGTCCATTTGTGTCATTTGCTCTGTTGCAAATCATAGTTTGATGTGGTTAACGGTTAGTGGTTTTTAGTTTATTATATTTAATAAGATTCTTTCGATTATTTAGTTGTCAGTTATTATTATAATTGCTAGTTTCGTGTCGTTTCTAACCTTTGTCACTTTTTTTATAAAAAGAAAAAAAAACACGTTTGTGGTCCCTGGCGTATGTATGTAATTTAATTGCCTCCAACATGCTACAACAATAAATAACCCAAATTAAATCTAAAAAAAAAAATAATAATAATAATAATAAATTTTATTAATATATGTATATATGTATGTATATACAATATCTGTATATATCGCTTAATTAAATAGATGATTAAGAAATTTGCGATAAGTTGTGCTTGTCGTGGTGTTGGTTCGCTTATTAAATTTAGTTGGACTGCTTAGCTGGCTGTGTGACCCATTTATTGAACCCATTGAAATTGTTCCATTGAATTATCGTTATCGGTATCGTTATCGTGGTGCTTTGTACAATGCAAACGGCGTAGAACTCAATCGCCGGCTATTAAGATAGTTAGTTAGTTAGTAGGTAGTAGTTAGTTATTAGTACATATTGTTAAATAGTAAGTGTATGCGTGTATATAGAACATATCTTTTTGTATGTATATATATATTGTATATATATAGTATCTGAATAGAGTCTCGACTCTTGCTCTTTCTACGGTACATACTATGCGATAGTTACGATAGGCTTTTTGTTCGATAGCATTTGCATTGAGTAAGTTGTTATGTTACTTACATAAGTACAGTTAAACTCTTGGTGCTAGATACTACGAAACTCTATAGTGGGCGTGAGTGTGGGAGTGGGCGTGCCCTTTGTCTGTATCTGTATCTGATTCGGGTGTAAACTTTCTCCCGATTTTTCCTTTAGTACAACAGGCTATCAACATTTCGGGGAGGATCGGGCTAAGTATGTAAATAGCTTAACATTGACTCTAACAGTGTTCAATTAGTATTGGAGTGTTGTTGTTTTCAAATGTAATGCAGGGTTGCTATTGTTGTTGTTTAGCTTAGAGCTAAATTATAGCAACGAGTGTTGGTTTTCGTTTTCAGTAAAATCTTTATATTAAAAACTGTGTTATAACTCAATATAAGTATTTACCAATTTTTTGTTCTTCAAAAATTAATTTTTACTCTTTTCTCATTCATCTTCAGCATAATTTTCTTTGTCATTTTGGTTTGTTGTATTTGGTTTAAGAAGTTACATTTAAATAGCGCCTAGCTTATAAGATGAAACATTAGATTGGGTGTTGGGTAAGCTTTTAGTAACCGTTTGCATTCGCTAAAGACTGAGCTAGAGATCTTAAGCAAGCCAATTTGGGTATAACGAGTATAACGAAAATTTCTGGCGTTATGCAAAAGCTAATTAGCTAGTACCAGAAGGTAGCTGCGTCAATTTAGATTTATGCAACTAACTCAATGACTATTAATAGGGAGGTCTTCAAAAAATGAGATCAATAGCGATTGATGGAACTATACAAGTGTCGTCGAGTTCTAAGTATATAGAATATATGTATGTAAGTATATACGTTGCCATTAGGATTGCTAGACTAGTGAAATTATGTATAAAGTACTGGGCATTGAAACATTTTGCTGTATTTCCCTTGGATTCTAGGCTAAGATTGCTAAGTCTTAAATAGGTAGAATAACGCTTATAAGTATAAGTAGGTCTAATAATTCTTAACTGAATGTGTGCGCGTGTTCGTTAATTACTCAATTCAATGTTGTTGTAAAAGGCTTTCTACACTAAAGGCTCTATTTTCATAATCAGAAGTACTTGGGTGTACTTCAAAGTTGTCAGTAGACAGTAAAAAACAGATCTGCCAGTATGGAAAATTTGCTGCAATTTTCTTTTGGCTGCATCAAGATTCACTTTTAGGAAAAAAAAAATTGTGTTAAATGCCTTTTTAGGATAGCTGCCTCTAATGTCTGTGCAAAGTACTCGAGGCAGCTAAGCAAATTATACTGTATTTTAAATTATATTTCCATTTTTTATATGTATTTTTAACTGTTTTTCATATTGTTGTTCTTGTTTTTAGTTGTTCGGTTGATTTGAATAGTATTTAAAACGTTTCTTAAATAGATCTCTATATAAGTTATTAAAGCTTTCGGTTTTCATTACACTATTTTATATTATATTTTGTCATAAACATATAGTATATATACTTATGTGTATACATATGTATATTTATTAATATATATATATATATTTATATATTATCTGTGAGTGTATATAGCTACATACTTAATAGTCTCTAAGGATCAGAGGTATATACATTTGGTTTTGTCTTGTTTTTGTTTTGTTTTTTTGTTTTTTCGAAGATAGCAAATCCACCATATTCCAGGAACAAAAGCAAAGCAAATGAAAAGGATAGTGTCTGGCAGGACGGCGACAGGACTCTCCACACATGTGACATTCAAATGTAAAAATTATGTACAAATAAAAGCAAATGTCCGCCAATCGCATGGACGCTATATTTAGGACGGTATAATGTGGGTAATTTCAACTGTCTAACACTTACAGACACACACACACAATCATACACTTGCATACATATACACACACATAAAAATACACACACTATCGTATATCAAATGTAAAGCTGTATTGCATCGAAGGCGCTACGTTTGGCGACGATCATAATTATTTTATAACTATAGATAATTTATCCATTATTTTAAATGAATGAAAAAAATAAAAAAAATTTCTGTGCAAGTCCCAATGCAACTGAAAGTGAATAAATTACAATTGTATATGAAGATGTGAAATATATTTATGGTTTTTTTGTATACATAAATATTAATTTCATTCTTATCGAAAAAAATATATACAGTCGAACTTCCCTTACTCGAATCACAATTATCCAAGAAAAAAGTTCGAGTTGCGGAGACTTCGAGTTAGGGAACTTTTTTTTTTAATTTTTTAAAAGAAACTACAGTTTCATTCATTTAAAAATACATTTTAAATTGCAAATTTTGTTTGCTATTTTCAACAACAAAAAATTCAGTTTGTTCAAGACCTGTCGATATTCTTAAAAATTGGTTTTATCGTTCTTTTGCTGCATTTGATTCATATGAAATTATAGTTAATTTTCCATTTTGTTTATAATGAAAACTGTTTTCGATGAGATACTATATTTTTCAGCCACTTCAATTTTTTTGGTCCACTTTCGAATTACTTAACTAAAAAGTTTGAATATTTTTTTAAGCGATAAACATTTTAATACACGTGTTGGTGCCATGGTAAATAATCTTCCGCTGATGCGCTAACAAAGAAGTAAATTACGAACATATTTCCTATAGCAATTTCACAAGCCTAAATAATTGTTAATGCAATATTCAATCATTTTGGATCTCCATATGTTAATGTACATCAATATTACATATCCAAACGATCCGTTAACAAAAGCATAAAACAGAAGCGAAAAAAAAATTAAACTTTATTGGGGATTTTCCCGAAAAATTCGACTTACGGGCCATTAATTTTGTTCGAGTTATGGAGAAGTTCGACTTATGGAAGTTCGAGTTACGGAAGCATAATTGTATGAAATTTGCTCAGTAAACGCTATTGCCACTCGATTTTGTTCGAGTTAAAGAAAATTCGAGTTAGGGAAGTTCGACTGTAATTGATATTGTACATATATTTACTTTAGATACGAAAAAAATTTAGTGATCGGGATTTAAGCATTGGAATAACAGTGGATCGCTTTTTTGTGTTTTTGTTTTTGTTTTCCTCTCTTCGTTCCTCTCTTCGTATACTTATTTCTACTTTTCATTTTTATCATTCCTTATAATCTTAGTTAATTTTTAAATATTATATTATTATTTTTATGTTTTCTTTTGTATTCTTTTTATGTGGGATTTATTAGGGCTAAACATATACAGGGGTGGTCAAAAGTATTTACACAACACTTAAAGTTAATTGTACTCGTCATTTGAGCTTACTTCATGTAAAGTTTGGTATCAATGGAAAGGTCTTTTGAATTCCTTTCAAATGATACAAAAGCTTGTTTAACCCGTTAAGTACCCACTGATAAATTTGAGTTTTTGTAAAAGTCAATTTTTTTGACTTTTTTCCTGAGCTCAAACAAAAAATGTTTTGATGCCAAAAGTTTCTTCAAACAATTTAAATAGTAACTAGCAAAAAAAATTTTAAAAATTCTCTTCGCTAGTATTTTTTATAATTTTTTGAAAACTGCCAAAAAGGCACTTTTTGCACAAAATGAGCAAAAAGGCCTTTTTGGCAGTTTTCAAAAAATTATAACTAGCGAAGAGATTTTTTAAAATTTTTTTTTGCAGTTACTATTTAAATTGTTTGAAGAAACTTTTTGCATCAAAACATTTTTTGTTTGAGCTTCGGAAAAAAGTAAAAAAATTGACTTTTACAAAAACTAAATTTATCAGTGGGTACTTAACGGGTTAAACAAGTTTTTGTATCATTTGAAAGGAATTCAAAAGACCTTTCCATTGATACCAAACTTGACATGAAGTAAGCTCAAATGACGAGTACAATTAACTTTAAGTGTTGTGTAAATACTTTTGACCACCTCTGTATGTATGGAATACATAGATACATATATCTCAATATGCGTTCTCTGCACATTTTTGTATATCGAAGTGTGAGTGTATCTGTGTGTGTGGTGAGTGAGTGTGTGTATGTGAGTGTAATTGGTTGTTGTAGCTTTGATAATGCTGTCCGAGTTGCTTAGCTTATTGTTAGTCCTTGGCCAGTTCAGTTATTGTTGCTGATGTTGTTGCTGTTGCTGTTGCTTTTATTGTTGCTTTTATTGTTGCTGTAGGTTGGTTGTATGTCGATTATAGTTCTCAAAGTTTGTCTTTATCACGATCAATGCTCATTGCTTTAAAAATGCCACGCCCGATGCCATAGCGCAGGTTGAACTGATCCAGACTCGAGGCACGCGGTCGGCTGCTGCCACTTTGTGCCGCCAATGCGACATCTGTGACATCTGTTGCAGCTGCCACCGATGTTGCACTTGCAGCTGCAGCTGCAGCTGAAGTTGAAGACGCAGCCAGACGATCCACATCCACATCCGTTTCACTGTACTCGGTCTCGGTGTCGCTGAACTTTCGCCGTCGTCGCAGGAATGTGCTGCAGTGCCTCAGCTCGCCGAGATTGTCGGACAGGGAATGACCGCGTTTTCGCTCCTGACGCTCCATCTCGGCCGCCAGCATCTGCACCTCCCAGTCGTTGTGGCCAGCGGAACTGGACCCGGTGCTGGACCCCGCTTGGACAAGTGCTGCGCCGCTCAGCTCGTCCTCCGCCTCGTCCTCGTCGTCTTCGTCATCGTCGCCATCGCCATCGCCGGCAATGTTCATCTTGCTGGACGATGAACTCGAGCTGGAGCTCTCGCCGATGTCCAGGATGACGCTATCTGATAATCTGGTCAAATTGCCCGTCACTTCGGATACCATCATGCCACTCCCACTTCCCACACTCCCATTGCCACTAGCATCGCCAATGCCTCCAGCCTCGCCGGACGTGCTGCTGCTGGAGATGATACGCTCATCCCAGTCATGGTCCCGGTCCCGTTCCCGGTAGCCCGACAGCATGCCTCCTCGACTGCTGTGCCGTCCATTGCCGTGGGCGGCATAGAAGCTGGGATGGCTCTGGGCGTGCCGGGTCGTCAGTGTGCCCGGTCCGCTGTAGTAGCTGCTCGGGCAGTTCAATGCATTCGCGGAGGCGGCGTGATGTCTGCTCGGACCAGGCGATATGCTGCGTCGCCCTCCCTGTATGGGCGGCGATGATGTGAACACAGTGTCCAGCGAGTCACCACGCTGTCAGAGACAGGAGGGGAGAGAGAGAGCGATAGTGAGAACATGTGTGAATGACGTAATAAATGTAAATTATTGCAGAGCGAGAAATCTCTTCGCTAATATCTTTTATAATTTTTTGAAAATTGTTAAAAAATTACTTTTTGTATGAAAAGGAGGAAAAAGTGGCTTTCAAAATTGCTAAAAACTACTATTTTATTTTTGGCAATTTTTAAAAAATCATAAAAAATATTAGCGAAGAGATTTTTAATTTTTGCACTCACTATTAGCTTTTTGCATCAAAACATTTTTTGTTTAAACCCGAGGAAGAAAGTTTCAAAAGTAGACTAAATTCTACGTCGACAAAAATTCAAAATTTTCAATGGGTACTTAATGGGTTAAGTTTTGTATCATTCAAACGGAATTTAAATGAAAATGATGCCAAATGCAGTGGCTCACAGCTTATTTCAACCAGCATAAAAAGCAACTTTACTCAAAAGCTTCAGTTACAACTAACTAAAACACAAACCTAATAAATAGTATTTACAGAAAATTAATGTTATATCAACTCATAATTTGAAAATATTCGAAAATATTTGAGTTTTCGTAAAAATCCTTTTCAACTTTTACCCTCGATTTTTTACAAAAATGTTGGGATGCAAAAAAATTCTTCAAAGAATTTTAATAGCGTCTGCAAAAAAAAATTTTCAAAAATATTTTTGAAATTCCTGAAAATGGCTATTTTAGCCACTTTTTCCTCCATTTCATACAAAAAGTAGCTTCCGGAACAATTTTCAAAAATTATAAAAAATACTAGTAAAAATATTTTTTTTCAGACACTATTAAAATTTTAAGAATTTTTGCATCCCAACATTTTTTGTAAAAATCGAGGGAAAAGTTGAAAAAGTGATTTACGAAAACTCAAATATTTTCAATATTTTCAAATTATGAGTTGATATAACATTAGTTTTCTGTAAATACTATTTATTAGGTTTGTGTTTTAGTTAGTTGTAATTGAAGCTTTTGAGTAAAGTTGCTTTTTGTGCTGGTTGAAATAAGCTGTGAGCCACCGTACATGAAGGAAGCCTAATGGTACTTTCCCATGCGCAGTACTGTCTACTATTGAATACCTTCATTCTAATCTCTGGACGGAATCTGTGCTTACCATGAACAGCAACTCGGCCGAGGACCCCGAACTACTGTTGTCCTGCTCGCCGGGCTCATCATCGTCCACGGATATCTGTGAGAGCTTCTCGCGCTTCAGTCGACGCGTTGAGGACGCTGCCGTTGGCTTCTGTTCGATGGTGCGCAGCTTTAGCTGCAACTGGGCAATGATCGCATCCCGGCGACGCACCTCACCAGCCATGCTGGAGAATTGCGTCTCGAACTTCGAGTGCATCTCGTTCATGTGCGTCTTGATCACCTGATTGATGCCGCTCAGAATCTGATTGAAGTAATCCTGCGCCTCTGGAAATCCTTGAAGCACAATTCAAACAGTTGCGAAACGTTATTAAAATCATTGATAGATCGACTGGAACACCCTGTGCGTGCTGGTACAGTTGTGTGCGATGAGTGGAGTGGCAAACAGTGTGAGACTGTGTGTGTGTAAGTGAGATATATATATATTCAGAGAGAGTGAGACAGCGACAACTACAACACAATTCGGCTGTAAGAGTCAAGGTGCTTGACACTACTTCGCTGTATGTAGCTTTAATTGCTGTTGTTTCTTATTTCAAGTTGTTCATGTTGTAGTAGTTGTGGTTTTTGTTGTTCTTGTAAATAACGTGTTGTTGTTATCAGGTAAATCAAAGTAAAACAAATGCATACATACGCGGTTACAGTTATTTACACACATTCCCATACACAATACGAGAACAGCGGCTCCTCGAGGCTCGATGTCGAACCACAAAAAAATAAAAACCAAATAAAAAAAATCAACCAAAAATCATTTCTGAAATCATTTGTTCTTTGCTCAAATATTTACAAAAAGCGTTGGCTAAGTGGTCTGTGTGTAAGTCGCATGCTGAGCAGATCAAACTGTACACTTTGTCGCTGTTTCATTCCATTGCGTTCCGCAAGCGTGCGTGTGCGTGCTTCGTTAAGTTTCAAGCTCGATTTCGATAGCCACGAGAATCGTTATCGTTTGCGGCTGAAAATGCTTTTGTGGTTGTGCTAATTGTGTGCTTACAATCTAAGTATAAAGTAGATACCATTATTATTCACTAAAAACCGTTCTTTTTAAAATCCAGTTAAATTTTATCTGAGAGATATTTTTAAATTTGACATTTATGATATGTCTAGGCAATTCTCGTCAAAATAGTTTTAAATAGACTTTAAAAATGAGCGACTTAGTATATTTGAGTTGTTTATTATACGTACATATGTCTTCATTTTTTAGTACAAATGGAAGAGATGATGCAAATGAAAGTTAAGAAACATAGAAAAAAGAACTAAGGAGTTACCAAACGTCAGCTGTCGTTTCTTCGTCGCTTAAAATAACATCTGAGCTTATATACAGAGTGTACTTTCTGATTCATAATAAATAAACTAGTAATCTAATTACACTTGTATTTAGTACTTTAGTTGACTTATACCTTAAATAAATAATATACTACATTATCTTAACCTTATTATAAATAAAAAGCATTCTATTTGTGAGAACCAATTGGAAATTCAGAATTTCATGCATACGAGTTCAGTAATTGTAGTTGAAATATTGAATATATATCATATTATGATCAAATAAGTACTTTTAGCGTTTGAAAGAGACAGAGTGACAGAAAGAGCGAGAAAGAGATAGCAATAGTAGAGAAGCAAAGCGAAGCAGGTGATATTGGACGAAAGATGCTGCAAAATGCATGCACATGGTATAACTGTAGGTCACATTACGGGTATTCCTTGCACATATCGCTTATCGTTATCGTTATCTAAGTCAAATTGTGTTTACTCAAGATATTGCAAGGGAATACCGCTAATGTTGACTTGAGCTAGCACCAATGACAAAGTTACTGGGCAGATTGTAGCTTGGGGGCGTGGCAAGCGTTGCTTTGTCTATAAATACTATGGATTTGGTACTTGTAAGTATGTTAAATATATAGTATGTAGATATAGTATGTAAACTCGTACTGTATTTATTTTTGGTGTTGGGTAAGATTAGAGAGAGAGATCATTCAAATTGCGAATATACTTAAATGTATATGTTAGAAGTATATGGGATTTACCTTCCAGCTTCGGCACTTGACCCTCACCGCCACTCAACGAATTCCTCGAGTTCTGTCGGAGCTGCAAATTCAAATTCAAATCTGTGGATGTTGTGGATTGTGCATGAAATTCGGTATTCTGGGAGGAGAGTATCTTGTTTGACGAGGCCATCGCGGAGCACTCGACCACATAGGATGTCGATGCCGTTGCCGATGCCGAGGACGTTGAGGCGCTGCCAACGCCAGCGATGACGCCGCCCAGTTGTGGCTCAAAGGCGAAACTCTCTTGCGGCGAATTCGTTGGCGTTACCAAGGCCAACGTCGGCGACCAGACGGAGCCCGACGGATCCGATGCCGTTACGACGGTTGACCGTGACGGATACGTTCCCGTTTCCAATTCCATAGACGTGTTGTCGTTACCGTTATCGTTATTGTTACTGTTACCGTTACCGTTACTGGTTGCGCTAGCATTACCATTCCCGTTACTGTTACCGTTCCCGTTACCGTTACCGACGATCGCGAGTTTGTTGTTGTTGCTTGTGAGGTTGCCGCGACCGCCGCCGCCGCCGAGGGCAGCGTAGTGAGCTTCCTCTTTGGCACTGGCGGGCGGGCTGGAAAGAGTTGAATGGAAGGTTACACTCTTCAAGAGCTTACTGTGCCTAGCCACGTACCCTTCCAAGGTCGGCTCCGTGAGCAGCCCCCGCGTCAGTGCACTGGCCTTGGCCCTGGCCCTGGCCTCATCTTGGCCACCATTCCCAGCATCAACACCAACACCATGCCCATCCCCATCACCAGCCTCTTTGTGTAGCTTCTTGAGAATGCTCTTGAGCTTGCGTCTCTCAACGGTCTCATTCGATTCGGGACTGAGGGGCATGTACTCTAATTGTTGCAGCTGCTTCTGCTGTTGGCCCTGCAGCTTCTGGCAATTGCTATCCGATGCCGATGCGGACGCGGATGTATTGGTCGAAATTGATGTGGAGCTGGTGGTGGACTCGTAGGTGCTCAGAAACTGCGAGTAGATGCCGGAGGTGTCGCTGTAGCAGCGGTACAAGGACTCCGTGATGGGCACTTCGTTGTTGCTGCCCGTCGACTTGGAGCAGTCCAGGCTGAAGCTGCGCGTCTGCAGCGCCTTCTCCAGCTCGGCCAGCTTTTGGCGCTCGTTGAGGATCTTGAGGCGCTTCACGAAGGGCAGGCCGCAGTACTCCGGCGACAGGTCGAAGACACTCTGATAGAATTTGCGTCCACCATTGGCTGCGACGCCCGCGCCCTCCGGCAGCTTCTGTTCCGGCTTCTGCAGGCGGAGGCACTCCCGTGCTGTGCTCAGGGTGCTCCGAATGCTCGATGAGCACGTGCTCGAGCTGGAGGCATGTCCATGTCCATGTCCATGCCCATGACTATGACTATGACGTGGCGAACGTGAGCTGCGCGCACTGTGATGCCTGGGTCGTCCGCCCATCGTCACACCGTCACCGTCCATGAGCTGGGGAATATTGCTCAGGGAGTAGTTCTTGAGCGGCGTGTCCAGGTCTGCGTCCGCGTCCGCGTCGGGGGAGCAGTTGGTCAGGCTCGTGTAGCTGGAGGACATGAGGGTGGCCAGCTTCAGCTTGGACCAGGGCTTGATAGGGGTGCCATCTGTGTCCGTGTCCGATTGCATTGGTGTGTTTAGCTTGCGGGACGGCTTGATCACCTTCCTCGATATGGTAGATATGGGTGGCAGCCCACCAATCGACACGGATCCACCTGCAGTCTCCGGCAGCGTCGTTATGGCAGTTGCTTGCCGATGCTGGGCAACCACAGGCAACGACTTGGGTGGCTCCTTCTTGGCTATCGCTCCAGTGTTCACAGCGGTGGCTGCAGTGACTCCTCCCGCTGCAGCAGCTTGTAATCCTTGGATCCTTTGCTTGAAGGAGACCTTCATAATGGGTTTGACTTGGGCCACGACTGCCAGCGACTGTCCAGCTGTTCCAGATGTGCCGGCTCCTAACCCAGCTCCAGTTGCTCCCGCTGCTCCCCCAGATCCACTTACTCCAAAGTCCACCTTGCTACTGATGTTGGGCGGCGTGTTGGTCTAAGCAACGAGGACAAAAAAATAATAGATTATAGATTATGCACTGAAATAAATAGGTCGGCAAATGGCAAAAATGATCTGTGGTGATATATACTATATATCTCAGTCTATTGTAGTTCGATATTGTGGTGAGGATTAGTTGGATTTGGCTTTACCATGACGACGCTACAGGTTTCACTAGAGGCGTTCGTTTGGGGCTCGTTCTTAATTTTCAACTGCTGCAATCTCTGGATCAGGGGAAAGCCTTCGTTGAACTCGCGTTCGGGCTCTTCCTGTATCGATTCCTGCGGCGATAACGTACACGTTACATGTGAGTGAGGTGGAGATTTCTGTGGTGGTGTGGACTTAACAGCTCGCTCTTCGCGATCCTAGTGCAAGACACATAAAGACACATACAAAACTACTATTTAGGAGACGGGGATTTAATTACATACAGAGTACATACAACACGACAAAATTAGCTGCATTTGCTTATCTTTTTTTCTTTTGGATTGAAGCTAAAATTATAAATAAAAATTAAAAAATAAATAAATGATAAAGAACATTCATAATAATAATGCTATCAATTGCGTTTCTCTTCAGTGAGTAATGCGATATGCGGTTTGTGTGTGATGTGAGTAATATTTGTAGTGTGTGTATTTTGTGTATTGCCGATTCTCCGGTTGTGATCTCTCAATAGTCGCTGTATTTTCACTTCGTATTGTCTGTTGTGTATTGCAGTTGTATTTAGTTGTAGTTGTATTTACTGTCGTGATCCATTGAAAGATAGAAGCAAAAAGAAGGTAAGAAAGTAAAATAATATGCACAGGCAGGTGGCTGATACAAGGGTCTAACGGCGGCAACCAAGCAATTCTTCTGTCTCAATCTTTGGATTGCAGAAAGCAAGCGAAATATACAGTAAGCTTACGTTCATCTAAGAAGGTGTCAACTAACTCGCAGAGTGTCAAATTTGTATCTTTTTTTATTCAGTTAGAATAGACATAGTACTTTGGAATGATCAGTCAGGGCGCAGCTATTTATTTTGGAGAACGGACTTACAAAGATTAAGGGGCACTTTTTAGGGCAGGGGTCTGTTAAGTTCGTTCACAAAAAAAAAAAAATATATTTGCTGTTTCATTTGAAAAGTGAATTGAGTCCCTAGTTTTAGCAAATTTTCACATATTTTATGGGTTCATTTCTTATTCATTTTTAATTGAATGGTTTACATTTTTAGTTGAATGGTTTACCTGCACATATAGAACTTTTACTTTAAATCAGGGGTGGGTACAAAATCTGATCTCGGGAGCCCTACAACTACAACAACAGCTCTATTAGAGTCTGCCTGCCTACTTTGTCGACCACTCAAATGTGCGATCAAAAAAAAAGGTCTTTGGCGCCTTTGCCATGTTGTTGTTGTTGTTTTATAGACTGCTTGTGTGCGTTGTTGTTGCTATTTTGCTCTGAAGTCTTTTTTGCGATTACACGGCGCCGAATAAAGTTGTGAGTAGCCGCATAGCTCCCGCAGTACATGCTGCTCGACCCTGCTTTAAATATTTATATATGGGTTTGATTCCCACTCTGTCATCTTAAAAAAAGAACAGTCATAAAATATATGCTTTATTTGCTAAGGTAAAGCCACACAATTTGAAATTTGTTCCATAAAGACATAAAGACTTTATATCTAAAAAATAACTATCGCTTTCAGGAACGTCTATTGTTGCTGTCAAATGCTTTAAGCCCAATTCAGACGGGCACTTTTTCACCGACACTTTTTGTCAAAAAACCGTCCGTGTCGCTCACCATCGCTCACCGATGGAATAGAACGTGTTCTATTTCCATCGGTGAGCGTCGGGTTTTTACCGACGCTTTGAAATTTTGTATGGTTACGCGACACGGACAGCTTTTTGACAAAATATGACAAAAATTATCGGTGAAAAAGTGCTCGTCTGAATGGAGCTTTAATGTATTTACATGAATGTGTACGTGACAGGATACCTAAGGGACCTGGGCTAGGGTATCGCGTAGTCGAGAACTCTCGCTTTGTCATAGTTAATATAACTTCTTAATCAAAATTTTGAGCAGTAACAAAAGCATACTAAAAATATCATTCAATCTTATTACTGTCTTCTCTATTGTCTTTATTTTTATGAAGATTTCTTCTCGTCCCCTCCACCCTCGAGCATCTTTTAGTTGCGTTTTATTGTCGGATTGCAAAACGTGCTTCGTATAAGATGACACCACATTAATAAAACCTATACCAACAACGTACAAGATGATAAATTGAACTGTTTTATAAGTTTGTTAATAAATAGAAAGTGTTATTGAAGGTGCACTAAAAAAACTATTCAATATTACTGTAAACGAAACGTTAAAAAACAATTAAGAGAATCGGATAACAATAAGAGGAAGCAGCACTCAATGCGATCAAAGTGAGGAATACGCAAAGAGCGGGTTTTCGATTGTATTGTATGTATGTATGTATGTCGGGTGTGTGTGTACGTCTGTATAACTGTTTCGTTTGGTTAATATTTGTACCGTTAATAGCGGTTTCTGTGGCGGGAAACACCATTTAAAGCTTGTGAAGGTTCATAATGAGGCGTTAAGCAACTTTTGCGAATTGCGATCAGAATGCGAATGTGAAATTGCGATTGAAAACGGTGTGTGTTAGAAAAACGGAGCGGGGTGTGGTTATGGTGGCGGTGATGGTAATAGGTGTCATGTGGTGACCAACTGACTGAACAACTCAGCTGTTCAACTGTTCCCACTTACCTGCTTCTCTTTGAGCAGACGCAGACGCTGCAAGAGGGGCAGACCAGCCCCAATGGGACTGGGGGTCTTGTCATGCAGCTCATCCTTGGCATCGGCACTGTCCGCGTCCTTTTCATCGGAGCGCACTCGCGACATGCGCTTCAACATGATCTTACTGCTGCGAGGTGAGGTTATATGCAGTGGCTGCATTTCCATCGACTCATCACTCTTGCGGGAAGTCCTAAATATAGTATGATAGATCAGAACGATTGGGTCTTTAGCTCTTAATAGTTAATCAAACTAGTGAAGTGAACTCAAAGTTAAGCTCGTGTTGCAAACTATTCATAAAAACGTAGGCACGGAATATCTTTAAAATAAATAAGATGTCCGATTATATTATCCAGGTTGTGCCATTTTTAGGTAGTCTTAAACATTTTAACACCACATAAGCAACAAATAAGTAAATACATACACAAAACTAGTGGGAAAGGCTATATTCGAGCTCCCGACCATAGGATATCCGTTACTATTTTTTATTGCATGCTTTTAGGCACTTACAAAATAAAAAAATAATAATAATATTTAAAAAAAAATTTATGGGAATATATATACCGTCTAATCAAAATTGACCCAGACTGGTCGATATTTTTTTTTTTTTGACATTTATACTACCAAAAAAAAAATAAAATAAAAAAAGCATTGGGATATACATATGCACATGGGTAAATATGTGTTTTATATTTATTGAGGAACTGCGCTTGCCTGGACTTTTTGAGCACATTGCGGAAGCCCTTGACGTCGTGCTTCAGCTTGTCCACAATCTTCTTGGAGGCACTGTTTTCGCTGCTGTCGCTTTGATGCACTTGATGGTGATGCTGTCCATGCACATGTGGATGTACATGCACATGGGGATGTGGATGTGGATGCGGATGTGGATGATTTGGATGTGCTGCTGCATAGGCCGCTGCATCCTTGTCGCTCTGTATCTTGGCATACTTCTTGTTCACGCAACGCACCTCCATGAGTCGCTTGCGTCCGAGTGTCTGCAGGATCTCCTGAGCATCTGGATAGTCCTTCATGGCGGCTAGCACATCCTCGCGCGACAGCGAGAACAGCTCCGAGTAGCCCACAGATCGCACATCCGCAGTACGTCTGCAATGGAAAATACAAAAATATATACAAGTACACCAAAAAAAGACCACTTTCTTAAATCAAGAACATTCATCTTACGAATATTAATCTTAAAAATCGTAAGTTCTTAATATAAGATTAAAATTCTCAAATTTAAATATTTTGTTCTTTATATTAGACCATTTTAGGACCAAATTACTAAAACTAAGAATGTTATTCTTAAAAATCTTAAGCTCTTAATATAAGAATAAAAATCTTAGATATTTTTCTCTTAACAACAACACACTTTTTGAGAGTTAGAATTCACAACTGGTTCTGGCGTCTCAAAGATGACATTAGGCTTGGATCGCTGGTCAAGTCAGCACAACTTTACTGATGATAAAGATTGGCATCTCTTGAAGCAGCTGTATACCGAGCCAAGCTCCTTGCGTTCTGCAAGTGTTTTGTGTGTTGTTGTTTGTTGTTTAGTGTCATATAGACATTACTCGACCTCAAGTTAACTAAAGCTTACTTTATTCTTCTTAAAATGCTAAGAAGCTTTATCTTCATTTGTGATTTTTTGTCTTGAAAATTCAATACTTTTTGGTCTAAAAATAAGAATATATAATGTTAAAAAATAGTATGTTTTATTTTTATACTAAGATTTGTGGTCTTGAAAATATAAGAACTTATGATCATTAAATAAGAACATGGTCTTAATTGAAATGTTCTTAGAATCAAAATGTGTTTTCTTACTTCAAGATTTTCAAGTTCTCGACGCGTTTTAAGACCAAAGTTCTTAGTTCTGAGACCAAAATCTTGATTTTAGATTTTTTTTTGTGATTGTCAGACAGTTCTAAATAACTTATTGCCATCCAAATTTGATCACTTACTTGTTAAGGCCATCCAGGTTCAATATGCCAATTTCGCCGAAAAAATCGCCGGCCTTCATGGTGGTGAGAACCTTGCCCGTCTCGCTGAGCACCTCCAGAATGCCATCGGCAATGATAAACATCTCGCGGGCAACCTCGCCCTTTCGGCATATCGAGTCGCCCGGCGTGAAAATGTATGCCTTCATTTTCAGCACTAGATCGTGCAAAAACTCCGGCTGGCACTCTTGGAATATGGTCACCTTCTTCAGTACGCTTAGGTTAACATGTAAGGCCAATTCGGTTTTCAGTTTGTCGGGCAGCAGGCCCAATGCAGTGTTTATATCACCGCCACCCTGTATGCGACCCCGCGACCAGCTGTAATCGTACCACCTCAGCACCCGACGCTTCATGCCACCGGGCACCTGAAACCCTCACGGATTAGCTGAGATCGAGAACGACATCGAGAACAGTGCACTCACCTTATGGTGTCTCATATAGGTCTTGGCGCCATCAAGTAATCGCTCGAACTCCAAACGGTTCGCGTTACGATTGGTTATCACATTTCCCACTTGGCCCACAATTGTTGCAAAGATAAAAACGCCAATCAAATAGCTAACGATCGTAAAAATATACCTTTTGGGCGACAAAAGACGATGAAAGAAAGATAAGATGGCGGCTAAGAAGTATTAAAATTAACATTGAGGGAGAGACAGGCGAATATTCCGATAATTTATTTCAGGGACCGTAACGATTAAAATTCTTTTAATATAAATTATTAAATAAAAGTTATTTGTTGATGTTTATCAAAAAAATTAAATGCAAACCCTTATTTTTCGATCTAAATAAAATAATTATATATTAATAGTTATATTTAAAATTTTATTTATTTTATTATAAAAACTTAAAATAAAAATATTTTTTTCAATTTGTATTAAAAAATTATAAAAATTGAATAAAACATTAATTTTCAATTGCTAAAATTTAAAATAAAAATTATTTTTCAATTTTTATTATTAAAATTCAAAAAACAACTTTTATTTTTAATTTTTATAAAAAAAATTGAACAATAACTTTTATTCGATAATAAAAAAAAAAAATTGAAAATAAAAGTTTATCCAGCTTCTCATAACTCTTATTTGTGGTCCCTGATTTATTCTTTCGTACATAAACTTTATTTTAATTTTTTTAATCAATGATCTTGTTTCCGCTCTGTCTGTCTCTCGCTCGATCAGTCAAAGTTTTCGAAAGCACAATTCAATGCGTTTTATAATTGTCTCAATTCGAAACTATTTTTTTTTTAGCATTGAAGAATCAAACAAAAAAATATCATTGAAATTGTTAAAGGCTGTCGCACGCTTTCGAAAACTTTGAAAACTTTCATATTCGATTTTATAAAGTGGTAGCCAAAACTTTGATGATTGCAACAGTTCACCCAAAGAGAATCAGAGTAGAAATTATCGAACTGGTGGACAGCCCCCAACAAATTGAATGATATTCATAATATTTGATTCGATTCGATTAGTTTAGTTTAGATTTTAGAGTTTATAGAAATATATGGATCTTATCAGCATACCCATAACTAGAGCCAAACTGTAGCAGTCGTGATTTGATGCCACGTCTTGGTATTGATCTTGGGCCGTCCACCGAAAAGTTCGGTCTGTTGTTCGATTTGAGAATGGAATGGAATGGAAAACAAGACAAGACAAACAGCCCCTTAGCCCCTTAGCCCTTAAGTCCATTGACCCATTTGCCTCACAGTCCATACTCACTCTGCATTCGTCTCCGGCGTGGGCAGATCTCCAATCGTGGTCAGCGTCAACGTTGACCAGTACAGGCTGCCCAGATATTTGCGCGTCAACGTCGCATAGTCTCCCGGTCTATACGGATAGACCCAGTCGCCCTACGATATTGTACAGGTCAACATGAAAGATCAATACTTGATTAAGTGAATGTTTAAAGTCACCTGAAAGCCTTCCGCCTCGGAGAGTAAAAAATAGAAGCAACCGAACCAATGCGCCAATATTAATAGGATATGAATAAGATTAACAACGCGCCATAAATTTGGCCAAACTGTTCTACTCTCTACGATGTAATAAAATCTCACAGTTCGATATACCTGCAATGACAACGATCAAGATCAAAATCAGGCATACATATTTATATTTAAGAAATCTCTTTATCAGCAGTTACTTACTTTAAAAAAGCGCGTAAAACGCAATAACGGTTGTGTTCCCATCTTCAACTGCAGCAGATCTAGTGGAATCAGCGTTATCATATCAAAGATGAAATCTCGCGAGTGCACATAGTGACATGCCAGCTTCCTATCATCATATACCTGTAAAATGTTTTTATTTACAAGCCACATAAGTATTAGTTTGATATACATACATGGGACAGGATCAATCAATTTAAACATTTTTAAGTTTAGGTTTTAATCAATAGTTAAATTTAAATCCAAGCTTCGTTAAAACCGCACTGAAACTAATCTGTTAGCTAATTTTAGTGCATAGGCTTTGAATTAATGGTTTAAGGCGCTTAAATGTAACCTAAACTGGCTTGAATGGCTCCAGTGGAGACCCCGACTATAATATATCCCTTAAACAGTAAAGATTTACTTATCTTAATTTTATTTATCAATTTTAAGCTCCTTCTTACGTATCTTAATTTTATCTATCAATTTAAAGCTCCTAAGGTACACAATTTATTGCCTTCATTGCAATAACCTAATAATAATAATAATAAACTTAAAACAGCCTAATATTCCGTTTAATTAATTCGATTTATTTATCGAATGGGATTCAATAGGCACAGGGTAAAAAATGGAAAAAGCACACAGTATTTAATTTTAATTATAGATTTATTTGTAGTTTTCTTATTTAGTAAGCTTGATCTTAACTTAAAATGTATTTACAACGGAATTCTCGTAAATTCATAATTATTATTTTGTAAAAAATAAATAATTTTGTTAATATAGTTTTCTTAAACATTAACGACTGTAAAGTGGGGCTACTTACCATAAGGCCCTGTTCCAGATAGCCTGTGCGTAATTGAACTATTATATCTAAAATAAATACAACATCTGTCATTGAATCGCAGATGAGCCAAAATGTAGGCACAGATTGCTGTCAGTTGTCCAAATAGAAAAGGTAATAAAGTGCAAAATTGGAAAATTAGTTGAGATTTTCAATTAGTCTCGGTTCACATTTAACTAACTCAGGTCAAGGGTACTTATTTTAGCAATGCATTTCACAATTGCCAAAGAGAATGGGATGGGAACAGGTCCAAAGAAACGTGGGATTTGGCAATCAGCATCAAAATGGAATTGGGAATGGGAATGGAGACGGGAATGGGAAAGGTAATGGCAAAAAAATAATATGGCAGAAGCCTCCTCCTTTAAAAATGGCAGTCTGACAAAAAGGTTGGCTGACAACAGTTACAACAGCTACAACGACAACAACAACTGTGCCAAGTTACGAGGCTAAAGGTCAACGACGACGAGTGTATCACATGCCATGCCAAAAGCTGAAGCTATCCCTATTGACCGGCTTTTGTTTTGTTTTGCATTGGTTCAAGTCGTGGGAACAGAACAACCAAACAACCGACCATTTAGCTTATGAGATGGCTGCGTGACTTTTAATTGAGTCATTACAAGGTGAAGGCCAAAAAATAAATTAAGATAAGATGCCTCAAGTATCGTGACTAAATAACACCCTGGTTTCAAATCATGAGTCTTCTGTTTCACTCACAGTTTCAGATCAGAAATGCAAAAGTGCAGAAACACACACTCTTTAAAATATAACATTATACTTTAAAACTGGTGACTGTAGAAAATACTTTGCTCTGTAACCAGCGAGCTATCAAGGCCTTAGACAACGGCCCAATCAAATCTAGGATAAAGTTGCGTCTGCCTTTTCCTTCAACTTATCTCCTGCAGGGTAGGCACAAATACATAATAAACTCCATTGTTTGAGAAAATTTATGGTTGTTAGGCATTATTACGATGGCGGCAAGTCAACTCGCATTACAAACTTCAAGCGTTTTGACAAAAGGTGTTTTCTTTCCAGAACGGAACAAAGGTTTGTCTTTTATCTTTAACGAGTAAGGTGTGGGAATGATTGGGATGGTTGGGATTGGGGGGCACAGTGTTGACCTTTGTTAGATAATTTAAGCTTACCTGCAGTTCAGGAAAGCTCTGCCTCACAATTAGGGTCCATAGATTATATAGAACACATATAGTTAACATCATTAACCAATAGAAGTAAAAATTTTCATCTGGATTAACAACGGAGCGTCGTTTCTGCAGATAGCGTCGTCTACGTTTGACTGTTTTGTCGACGTCGCCAGAGGCACTTTCTGAACCCGTGTCTTCAACAGTTTCCTATATCAATAATATAGCATACTTATGATTATGATTCGGTATATAAGTAGTATATGGGTGGACAACTTACCTGTGTTTCGGGTATCTGTCGAGTCGAGAAACGCTTCAGGAATGAGTCTTCGCGCTTGAGCGGTGGTTTCTTCTGTATGGCCGATGATATCTGTACAGTGGTGCGCAGCTTCATCCATCGTTGATTTGACCGTGTCCTGTACGAGGATACACATGTTCAATAATCACAAGTCTTCACACATGTACGATAGCTCGTCCATAGTTAAACTAAACTACATTAAATATCTACTGCGGGTTAGAACTTAAAATATCAAGCAACTACGGGAAAAGGAATTTTCAGAGAGACAGATAAAGATTGAAATTGAGATATAGACAGAGAGAGAGAGAGGAAAAAAAAAGAATTGAACGCAACAGAATAAGTGCAATGCAAAGCGTGCGCTTACGTTTGATTATTATTGGTTAGATCTACGACTAAGACTATGTCTAGAGGGTGCTCGATTAAAATTATTTGCTATAAGGTCATAACTTACGCAACACGAAACACTTACGCGATGCGTGGTAGGAGCAATAAACATTCATTTAACGCTAAACCCAAACAACCGTAACGTAAACGCACTTAAATGGCACGCAACGATATGGCAACGCTAACCTCTAACGGGCAACGAGTAACGGGCAACGAGTAACGGGTAACGGGCAACGAGACACACACATAGAAAAGCACGCACTAAAAACATGTAAGTAGGAGTATGTTAGAGTGGTCAGGTGTTGGTTTGGCTGGGGCGAGAAAGAAGAAGACGTCTGGACGGAGACACAACTGACAGCTGCCCCCACTCCCCCTCTCTGGGGAGTCGCGTCACAGTTACAGTTACAGTCGTCTCCATCTTCGGCTTCGGCTTCCTCGGTGTCTCCATCTACGAGTACAATTCAACGGTAACTCTAACGGCAATCAAGCATGCAAAAATGTTTTTCTTCTTTTA
>JBAMBJ010002539.1:0-73731 GCA_037043495.1 Drosophila recens
CAAAATTTAGAACAGTAAAAAATTAAAAAAAAATTCAGAAAGGCTCCAACGGCCCCATTAGCTCCAATCATTTAAATTTTGCCCCTCCCACTTACACCTGTTTATCTCACGAACCAGGTGAGTTTTCAAAAGTCTTAGTATGCACATTTGTAAGTTTAATTGAAACCTTTCGATCGGTATATAACTCGACCTGATCGGACAGTCATAGCAAATTTTCCATTCTTCCTGTGTATATATGCTAGTCGCATTCGCACCCTTCGTGCTGCTTTCGTCACTAGCGCGGACTGCCGTCCGCAGTGATTATTCTAAACTCTTTTATTTACATAGTTTTTATTTGAAATTATACTATTAAAAAGAAATGCACAAATAATTTGAATTATAAAAATCATAGTCATGTCTCTATTTCCAGCCGACCATAGAGTTGATTGCGATTTAGAGAGACACAAATCTGTGCAGATTCAACGGATTGATCAGCATTATAAGTTGGCTTAGGACATCATGCCCTTGCTGCGCTTGAACGCAGCTCCCGCCTTGCGATTGTGATTGGCACGCGATGATTTCTGCGACTCCTTTTGGCCACGATTGCGGGTGGTTTGTTGCGATTGGCCTTGACCCTTGGGTGCACCCACCACGTCGTGCTGGGCCCGCTGGCCGTACTTGGCCATCTGGCGTTGCTGGTAGCGGGCACGCACCACCTCGGGATTCTCACAGAAGTCGGTACGTTTGGAGTTCTCCTGATCGCTATCCGGCCCATCATCGTCGTCCCGGTCATCGTCCGAGGCATCCTGTGCCTCGTAGGCGCTACTGGCCGCCGACGCCTGTTGCAGTTTGGAGCGCAGCAAACTAACCGGCGGCGCCTGGCCATCATTGATTGCCTCATAGCTGTCATCGTACTCGTCATCGTATTCCGCTCCGCCAGCCTCGTCGGGTGTTTCCTCCACCAGGGCGTATTGCTGATAGCGCTGCTTCAATTGACCAATATCACGTTTGTCATCCAGCAGCTGCTCGGCGTTGCGCGGTGCACCGGGCAGTCCCTTGCCCTGCTTGATAATGCACTGCGGATTGTCCTGGGTGAGCACATCGTATCGATCGCCATCGTGCACATTGAAATGCCGCACTCCGGTCTGGCGCTGTAGCTTATCCTGCGGGTCAGCGGGAATGAACACCTCCTGGCGATCATTGTGCATCAGATCGGGCGGTAGATTCTCATCGAGTATGGCGGCAATCGCCTGCTCGCTATTATCGTAGCGTGCCAGCACGCGTCGAATGAAGCCCATGCCCAAGTCCGGCAGCACATCCAAAACGGCGGATGTCTCCAGATCCAGATCACGTTGCCCGTTGCTGCCCGTTTCCACTGTGGCGACCGTTGGCATGGCCGCTGCTTGTGGAACTGTCTCCAACTCCTCATCCGAATTCAGACTGCTGACCAGTTCATCCGCAATGACGCCGCTGGTGCAGGAGCTGAGTGCTTTCTGGTAGCCAGCTATCACAAAGTCCACCTTGTAGTGTTTGCTGTGGAGAAGCCAATTAGTCTCGAATTTCGCATAGGTCATAGGATGTCAAGCTACTAACATATGCGGACAGCTCTGCAGCAGCAAATGAATATCGTGCTCCACTGGATATTGCCGCTGATAGTCCACCACAAAGGTCTGTGCTGAGAGGCACTCCTGCAGCAGTTCCACCAACTCCTGGCCACGTCGCGAGTCCAGCTGTGCTCTGGTTATGCCGCGCACAACGTTGAGGAACTGCTGTCGTGCCTCGTTCAACCAACGCAGCGAGCTCGCCTTGGCGTTGATCATAAATATATTTCTGTATAGCATCGGAATGGTCAGATCGTAAAAGTTGGCAATGCTACAGAAAAATGGATCAAATAATGACATTAGCAATGGGATAGTTGCATTTATATACAGAGCTTGCAAATAACAGTTGACCCTTTCAAGCTGTTCAAAAATAACTCTCATTTACTGACTTTTTGAGCAAAGAGTCAGAAATGAACCGCTCACATAGTATTTTGAACGAATCGGTCTTTGCTTACCTAACAATCTTTTTATTTGTTCCCCTTTTGCACTGGTTATTCCCTGACCGTTTTGATGTGAGCGAAGAAAATAAATCTCGTTTGCGTTTGTCGTCTTGTCACTTGTCTTTCTGATTTAAGTGGGTTCGGTAATACAGGAAACATGGGCCGTTGTTGAGTTAAATGCAGAATGAATAAATTAATATGCATATGTATAACATAATTAAAATATTGAGAAATTATGTTTTTACAAATTATTAAAAATAATTTTCAGGTCAGATATTTTTCAGGAGTTTTACGGAAACGAGAGGAAAACATTGTAAACAAGGAGAAGTGAAGAAAATTAAACAAAGCAACCGTTTGCGCTGAGTATTTAATTTTTTCTCTCTTCTGCTGACTGTCAATATGTGAGCGCTCAATCGGTTCACTCTCTACAAATTTTTATTGAAAGAGAGTAACCTGAATAGTTTAACTCAGCCTACTCAACCGAAAACAAAAAGTAAGAGAATCGAATTTTTCTTCTCAGAGAGAGAGCAAGGGAAAAACGGTCAACTGTTATTTGCGAGCTCTGTTTATATAGCAGTCTCTCACCTCTGCACAAGTTTCAGCTGCTCGCAGGCGGCCACAAGCGAGGGGCATAACCGAAGGAGCAGGCGCAGCGTGTAGGCACAGTCCAGGGCAAATAGGACAACGTCGTCATAAGGTGTATCGGCGTCGGGATCCAGGAGCGCACCGCCGCCAGCACCTTCGCAGCCCTCGTTCTCCACTTGAATCTGCATGCTGAGAAAGGCATTCTCGTAGAACGCCAATCCCTCCTTTAAGTCATTCATATAATTCGGCTGTATGTGCATCACACACTTGAAGATCTGTTCCAACACCTTGAAGTTCTGTTCGTCCGCATCGCCAACGGCAATAACCAAATCGCAGAGCACAGGGACGGATATCAAATAGTTTGTATACAACAGGGAACTGTGATGCTCCGGCTCTATCCATTCCGTCGATGATTCCGTCTGTGTTAGCAGTCGCATTATCACGCGCACCACGTGATTCAGCAGTTGGCCGTAGAGCAGCTTGGCACTGATTTGTTCGTCGTTCGCCGTCGGTGCATCCATCGGTGTGTCCACTCTGTAGTAGGGATTGGCGCGCTGCAGGAATGTGACCACGGCACCCATTGCCGACTTATGGTATACCATATATGACCAGAATCTATCGAACCATAAGCAAGACAACAATGAGCTGAGCTGCTAACATAGATGTGCCACATCCTCCAACACTTACTCGTGGTGACTCAGGTGCAGCAGAAACTCGAAATCGTGCAGGCAGCTGGTGGCGACATGCTGCCACTCCTCCAAGGCGGCGCCACTCTTGAGACTCCCATACGAGCTGAGCATGCATATGTAATTGCTGAAGGGCTTGTCCCGTGTTATCCAGTGTTTATCCTGAAATTGTCGTGTTTGTGTACATTGCACCATTTATTTACAGTCTAGATTCTTACAAGTGCAGGAACCTGTTGCCTGACGCCATCGGAGGCGGCAACCGGCAGCTTTAAGAGGCCCAACGGCATTGTATTTGCCATCACTGAGAGAGTTTCGAAGCAAATAAATAATATTAGCAAATATGGTGAAACTAATAAAAACAGACACACACAACAATTATCGATAAGCTTCGATAGATACAAACAGGCCTGTTCCGGTTTTCACTTTCGGCAAGATTTTGCGAAAGTGAATTTCCCTCACTTGTTCCGGTTTTCACTTTCGGCAAGATTTTGCGAATTGAATTCACGTGACATTGAGCAAGTGAGTTTGAATTCGGAAGGGTTAAATCGATGATTTTGGCATGCTTAGCATAAAATTAAAGTGAAAATAAAATATTTATAAAATACTTCAATGTTTTGGGAATATTACTACATTATCAGATAAAAAAAAATATTTTATTTGATTTTTAAATAATTTTTATTTCATCATACCTCAAAATCGATAAGACTCTAACCTAACATTTTTGTCGGATTTGCTCGACCTGTTCTGGTTTCCGCAAATATTTGTGAAAATGAATGGCAACTTTATTAGGGCTGCCCTTGTATATGAAGAAAGTAGTAAATACTTTGGTACATATTTTAAACCACAATTTAAGTGTTTTTATGTATTGCGTAAAATAAAGAATTAAATTTCTTGTTTTTTAAATGCAAGTTTGGACAAAACTGTTTGTAATTTAATGCAAAAAAGAACTGCTTATTTATGTAAACAAACACTGTGCAACAATTGACAACTCTGCAAAAAGACATTTCCAGCACTGAAATCAACCCGCGCTTTCAAAAATACAAAAGTTATAACAAAAGTAGGTTTTACCTTTGAAAAATGTTTCGACTTATGATTAAATAAATATTTGATGAATAAATTACATAATTAATAATTATTTTAACAGGCGAAAATTCTTTTGACGCAAATGTCTGATTCGCTTAGAACATTTTCCAGCACTGTTCTGCAAAAAATTACTCAACACAATGTGGAAGGGAAATTCGGAGGGTAATTCGTAGGAAATGTAAAGGAATTTTAAGGGAAATTCGGTCAAATCTTGCGGATTGAAATTCGCAAAAAACAAGTGAAAACCGGAACAGGCCTGAAAATATATTTTGTTAAAATCAGTACTGCCAACTTTTGCAAAATCAACAGTGCTACAACAATTATCGATAAGCTTCGATAAATACAAAATATATATATTTTTAAATCAATGCTGTCAGCTTTTGAAAACCCAACAGCTCGATATACACATATTTTTTTAATTATTTAATTAATAAGTCGAAAATACCTGCTGCCCCTTGTTTACTTTATTTTTTTTTTTGCAATTTAACACCAAAACAATTCTCGCAGCCCTGGCCAACACTTAAATCGCTATCGGTGCCATTTCGATAACACTTAATCGCTTCCAATTTGACTGGGGACAATTTTAAGAATAAAATTCAAAAATCGCTAATGTTAAAATGTTAATAATAATAATAAACATTGCCAATTGGATTTCATTTTCAGCTGGAAATATTATCCGTGAATTAAAATTATCGAAATCAACAGGAGGCTACGGACACAAGGCTCCCACAATTGGCGTTTTTGCGTCAAAGCCTGGCTTTTGTTTTTCCTGTTGGCGCAAAGGAGGTTTTTCTTTTCGATTTAGCTCTTTCTTCAGTTCAGAATTCAGTATTTTGTCGAAGTCAGTTAGTAACAGTGCGTAGCGTGCGTAACAGTAGCAGCTGATTGCGGTCTGTAAATAACATAGCAGCTGATTAGCAATTTGTGCGCAAAAATTTGAAATGAAAAATTTGAAATTTTCAAAAATCAATTTAAAAAAAATGAAAAACAATTTCAAAAAAGCAACAAAATGCAAAATTTGGTAAAATAATTAAGTTCATTTTAAAGTTGGTTTGGTGCATTTTGCTCTTCGCGTGGCAAAGCTGAGAAAAAAACAAAACAAAATCCAGAAACAAAATGGCCGCCCTACAGTGTGTGCATTTGTTTTGTGACAATGAGTTCAAGAGAGAGAGAGAGAGAGAGAGAGTGACAATGCGCTCGCTCGCTCATCATTTAGTGGCAGCCGTGGCCGGAGTTTATACGTGTTGTTTTATACAGGCTTGCAAATTTATAAGTTAATTAAATTAAATTATTGTTTCTATGTGAAACAAATCAAGTGCAAATTTGCGCCCAAGCTGCTAGGTGGAAAATACACTAAAATATAATTCTAAACAAAAGTCAGGTAAAATAAGAAAACCATGTTTTCGTGCAGTTTACAAGGCACAGGTTACAAAACAGGCGCCTCAGCGGCCAAAAAGAAGTGCTAATTTGTGTTGTTGTTTTTGTTGGTGCTATTAATATTGTCCCTTTGACATGTTTTAAAAGTGTGCGATACGAAAATTATGTGAATTACATATAATTGTTGTCATGACAAAACATCGGTGCATCTCAGTGCAATTGCAGTGTAATTGATTTTTGTTTTGAGCTCATTTTTGTGACGCATTTATTCTTTGTCGTTGACTGGTTGTTCTTTGTTGTTATTGCTGCTTGTTGTTGTATATTGGTTTTGTTGTCAATGTCGTGACGCTGGTGACACTGCGCCATTTGCCACCCCCAAAAATGTAAAACAACAATAACAGTGGCTAACGGCTCAACTGCAGAAGTTACCACTACTGCAGTTGCGAAAAATTGCATATGTATGTGTGCACGTTGACCGCACAAAGTGTTTTTATTCAATTATCATACACTTTGTACATACATACGTGTAGTGCATGGCGAGACTGTAGCAACAACAAAACACAGGCGAACAGCTGATTAAGCAGCAGCAATCATAAGCGCTAGCCCCACCCCCCGCGTCCGCCAACTGTGTACAACCCGCATAAGCATTTAAGTATGTACGTATGTACATAGATACATACATACGTACGTACGTATGTACGTGGTGTGTTAATGTCCACTCTTTGCTGCTTGATCAGCTAGATTTTATGTACTAATTGTTGTTGTTGTCGTTGTCATCTGCCACGCTTTATAAAAATTACATATGTATGTAGGTACATATATGTACACACAAACACACGTGCCTTGTATTTGCTGCTCTGCTTTAGCTGTGAACGCATGTGGATTCGTTTTATTGGTGCTCGAGTATCGTATGATAATCCATTGTTGTTGTTGTTGTAATTGTTGTGCTTTTCCCGCGCTCACAGACATCCATACGTACATGCATGCATACATAGAGGCACAGGCATAAATACACATGCGTATTTTTAGTTGCTATGTTGTCAACTAACCCAAAAACAGTGGCACACCAGATATAACCATCAGCCGACTTACGAAATAAAGGTCAGAAAGAAAATTTCTGAGGATTTTCAAATGCCGAATATTTAATACACTGAAAGACAGTTCAATTAAGCAACATTTTCACAAATTTCTTCTAGTTCCATATACATACATATGAATGTTTCTTTTTATCATAACATTTATTTTATATTGTTTTAATAGTTGCATGGAATACCCTCAAGTATTTTGATATCAGATTATCGATAACAAATCAGCTGTCCAACTGGAAGTCATACCCAGTGTTGCCAGGTGTTAAGCTCCCGTATAAGCTAGATTGTAAAGAAAAAAAAAAGCTAAAAGCCAAAAAAAAATATGCTGAAAAACAAGCTATATCCAAAAGAAAGGAAACTTACAAAACTATTGGGCTTTTATTAAAATTAAATTTGTTAATAAATCATCGTTTTTTTTTGTGGCGCAATCCATTGCTGTGAAATTAAATAAATATTTATTAAAAAATAATTATTAGAAGAATCAAACCGTATGCTTAATATTGCATTACAAGTTTTTAAGTTCATTTTGTTGCGCAATCTGGTTTTTACAAGATTTATCCGACTTAAAGCGCGATCCACTTACACCACGGCTTTAAAATAAGCTAGATTTATGACTATAAGCAATTTGCTAATTTTGTAAGCTATTCCATTTTCAAATATGCTAGATCTAGCCTGAAATAAGCTAATCGGGCAACACTGGTGGAAGTCATACCAGAACAAAGCAATCTGGTCACACTAGTTAACGAAACAAAAAATGCATGATCGACTTTAACTGCTTTCATCTGAAAGCTTTGCAACTTGAAAGCAACCAAGCAAACAAATCAAATAAATAAAGCAAAAATCACATAATTATAAAGTTCAACTTATGTTTTTATCATTATTTGTATTATTTAGTAGCTGCTTGAAGCCACAGAAAAGCGCTTAAATGTCACAACACACCAAAAAGGACACAGCAAGCCATGCGAATAGCACACGCCAGCGCAAGCAGGACGATAGCAGTAACAGCAACAGCAACAACAAGAGCCAAAAGAAACAGGCACCCAATGGGAGCACAAAGGGCGGCAGCAGCAGTAGCAACTCCAACAGCAACACCTCATTTACAATTAGCAACAGCAGCTCGGCCAAAATGCAGACGAACGCAACGGCGGCGCACACAAAGTCCGGCAGCAATAGCAACAAAGCGCCGTTAAGCAAAAAGGATAAACAGCAAAAAGACAAAGAGCGCAATGAGCGCGCACAGCTGGTGCTCTGGCGACGTCCTCTGCAGACGTCCAAATACTGTGCACTCGAACTGATTGCACTGCTGCGCACATGGAGCAGCAGGTGAGAAGTCAACATACACCAAAAAAACTATAGTCTAACTTAATAATACTGATATATCTCTGTCTCGCTCCCTTTCCCTTTTTCTCTTTCATTTTCATTTTCAGATTAATGCAGCAACGCGGCCTGTTGGCTGTTTTAATAGTATTAGGCATTGTATTTAGCATAATTTATAAAATTGATGGTCCCCATCAGATGGCCATTGAGCTGGTGCGTCAAAACACCTGGTTCTTTGTTTACTGGATTGGCCTGGGCGTCCTCTCATCAGTTGGCCTGGGCACGGGCCTACACACGTTTCTCCTATATCTGGGCCCGCACATAGCCAGTGTCACGTTGGCCGCCTACGAGTGCAATTCCCTCAACTTTCCCAAGCCACCGTATCCCGACGAGTAAGTTAATATTCTGTCCAGATCATGAGCATCGAATAATGTTGCTAATATTGTTGCTTATTTACAGCATCATTTGTCCGGAGGAGCCGTACGAGAAGCGTGTGCCCGATATATGGGCCATAATGACTAAAGTGCGCCTTGAGGCATTCCTTTGGGGCGCTGGCACCGCACTGGGCGAACTGCCGCCATACTTTATGGCCAAGGCCGCTCGACTCTCCGGCTGCGATCCGGATGATGCCGAGGAGTTGGCCGAATTTGAGGCACTCAATGCCAAGCGGCATCAGAAGAACCTTAGCCTCATGGACAAGGGCAAGCTGTTCATGGAGCGCGTTGTCGAGCGCGTTGGCTTCTTTGGCATACTGGCCTGTGCAAGCGTATGTCGATGAATTTCTTCCCAATTAATATATTTTGTATATCTTACAACACTTATGTTTATACTGCAGATTCCCAATCCACTGTTCGATTTGGCCGGCATCACGTGTGGGCATTTCCTTGTGCCATTCTGGACGTTCTTTGGAGCGACACTTATCGGCAAGGCCATCATTAAGATGCACATACAGAAGGTCTTTGTGATTATCGCATTCAATGAGACGCTACTCGAACGTGCTGTCGATTTACTGGCCTCGCTTCCCGTATTTGGGCGCAAGCTGCAGCAGCCCTTCAAGGGATTCCTGGAAAACCAGAAGAAGCGATTGCACAGACAGCAGCGTGGACGCGGCGCCGGCGCTGGCGGTGATTCTGGCAATCTGTTATCCAAGATTTTTGAGACTTTTGTTATTGGCATGGTCTGCTATTTCGTTGTGTCCATTGTCAATTCGCTTGCCCAAAGCTATCACAAGCGACTGCATAAGAAACCCCGCAACTCGACGTCGGGAGCAGCGGCAATCACCACGCCCACAGGCACGCTGAAGAAGCATGCCAAGCAGAAGGCGCTCCGCGACTAAACGCCAAAGCCACTTTGGTTTCGCCACCCTTTCCGCAATTTATGCAAAATTCTTTGTTAATATTTTTTTCTCTCAGTTTACTCTTTTAAAGTGATTTTTGCGTTTTTTTTTTATATTATTGTGTTAGTCAAATTCTAAAGGTTCTGCTAATTCTGCTGTTGCATGTCTCGATGAGAGTGGAATTTATGAGAGAACCGTATAAATTAAATATATTGTACAAGGTATTTTTTTGTGCTATCGAGTGAATAAGATGGAATTGCTGATAGAACAGCTTGGAATGACCGTAGTAGACTAGACTAGTTAAAAGAGAAAATAATGTAACAACATAATAAATAGAAATAAAAATATAAAGCAAACACAACTTAAAATCAGCTAGGTCCAAACAGCATATGCCTAGCTATTCAGTTTTTTTTTGTATACCCTCGATTGTATTATCCTTCACTTTTTGATAATGCAATAACAAAAAAATCACAAATGTGTAGAAATTTGCTTCAAAATAAACAAAGACATTGAAAACAAAATATAAACCAACTAAAGAAACTAAATGCTGAAAATAAATGAAATTATGAATATGATAAGTGAACATTTTCAAATGGCTGGGGGTTGTTTTAGTTATTTTCGAGGGCTTGACTGTGCGAAATGATGGATGACCTATCAAATAACTTCAAACACAAATGGATTTCAGAGCATGGCAATAAATGATTGAAAACTAAGCGTCCAATTCGGTTTTTATTTATTTATTGAAATAATTAGCAAATAGCCTGCCAATATCTAAATTATAGTCTACACCCGAAATTAACTCAATGTTTTTACAGTTTGCACCTGTGACGACAGCGAAATAAATTTTTTCTTAAAATAAAATGAACATAATAGCTTTTTATCGATATTTTTTTAATGTCGGCCCAAGAAAAGCGTTCAAAATTTATTTTATGCCCTTTTATTCTACTGAAGCTTACATATAATTTAATTTTATAATTTTGGCATTTGAAGTTAACCGTTTAAGGGTCCCGAAACATCGACAATATCTTTTCTGTGCTTTTGGGTTGGTCGAGAACATGCCTGTATATTTAATTGTTTTTCAGGATTATGTATGTTGGTCGCGTGGAAAAGACTAGTATCCACAAAGGCTAATATCAAAATTATATTGCCAATACGAATATATTTACATACAAGTGTGTTCTACAAATTGGGCAATGGTAACTCAAAATAAATTTGTAGTGCTCCTTAAACCCAACGCCAGTGTTTTCAGATTTAAAAAAAAAATTGTAGAGAGTTTTGCACTTCTTGAAATAAATGTTAAATGAATTTATTATTTACGAGGGGGCTCCGCCCCTGCTCGCTTCACTCGCCAACCCTACGCTCGCGGTGGTGCAGTCGAGCATACTGGACATACTCGGAGAGCCCGTACCTACCATAGAAAAGCAAACAGTGCTTAAAATAAAAGTATACATCGCTACTTATTACTAAGTTCATACTTTTCAGCTGAATATATTGATGATATATGTATTTACATTACATCAAATAATAGACATCGGATATGTGCATTTGCTGGATCTTTTAATAATAAACCAAAACAAAATTATATAATACTAGGAGAATCCGCCCCTGCTCGCTTCACTCGCCAACCCCCTGCTTGCTTAGTTCGCAGAATGGAAAGGATGGTCTTTAGTTGTCCGGTTTGTACTGAACAACAAATTTATATAATACATTTTTTTTGAGCTGAAGGCCTGGTCGCTAGCGCTCTTATTATTTACTTAGCTTTAGTTTTCTAGTGTATTATATTATACATATATAGCTAATTTTGTAAAAAAAAAAAAAAATATGATATATTTTTTGTAAAATATCGGAAAAATTTAGTTTCCGCTGCTTTTATGTTTTCCCTGCAATTGGACTTTGGCTAAGTCAGGTTTTTATAGGGAAATAAAGACAGATTTGGCGGAAAAGCCAGATTTGGAGGGAAAAAGCTAGGTTTATCGGAATAATCTAGATTTGGCAAGAGAAGCTAATCTGTAAGTTTTGTTAGGATATCTCACTCAACAACGAAGTTATTCATACTAAAAGTTATTTTGCATCCGATTCTTCCTATGTTATGATATAATCAGGATGTAAGAGACAATCCCAAACATACGATCTGTAAGTTTGGTTAAGATATCTTAATAAACAAAAAAGCTTTTCATTCTAAGCAATTCCCTGATCTCTGAACCCACTATTTTAGCCTATTTTTACCCTTTGCATACAAAATGTAGTTCTTTTTAGTTTTAGTTTAGTTTTTTTTAAAATTGTGAGAAATACTATCGCCTAGTCACTAGGCCCTAGTGGCTACAGCCACTCTTAGAATTGTTTGAAGAATTTTTTCGCTTCAGAACATTTATTGTTTGGGACCAAGAAAAAAAGTTGAAAAGTAGACTTTTACAAAAATTCCAAATGTTCAATACTTAGTGGGTTAAGGAAAGTTTTGTATCATTCAAAAGGAATTTAAGTGAATATAAGATTAATCACTGCGGACGGCAGTCCGCGCTAGTGACGAATGCAGCACGAAGGGTGCGAAGGCGACTAGCATATATACACAGGAAGAATGGAAAATTTGCTATGACTGTCCGATCAGGTCGACTTATACATATACCGATCGAAAGCTATTAACTTAACTTACAAATGTGCATACTAAGACTTTTGGAAACTCACCTGGTTCGTGAGATAAACAGGTGTAAGTGGGAGGGGAAAAATTTAAATGATTTGAGCTAATGGGGCCGTTGGAGCCTTTTTGAATTTTTTTTTAATTTTTAACTATTCTAATCAAAATTACGCGTCGAATGACACCTCGATCATCAAAATCCGACCGCTGGTTCAAAAGATAATTAATTTTGAAATTTTTAGGGGCCTTCCGAAAATGAGATGAAAAGTCAGTCTGTCTGTCTGTCTGTCTGTCTGTCTGTTTGTTTGTTTGTTTGTTTGTTTGTTTGTTAGTATCAAAGCGTTGATTTAGCTGAAATGTTTGAATGAGGACTTGTTCCCGCTCAAAAATATAGAAACGTTTGTTCTACGACTTTTTCGAAAAATCGCTAAAAACCGCTAAAATTGAACGATAGAAGCTACAGATGCTATTTGCATTCGGCACTGCGCAAAACAGGGAGTTTTATTTGGTCTGAAGAATTGAGACATTTTAGCGCAATGTGCCGAGTGCCAAAATTTTGTTAAAAATAATTTATGTGTAAAACTTAATATTATTCGTCACAAAATTGGATATCAGAAATTTTGGGGCATGAAAATGTTTTCGTCACTAGACTTTTACCTCGTAAAGAGGTTTTTTTGGGTTTTAAATTAACTCGTATGCATATTGCTAAAATTATTTACATTTATCAGTTTGTGGAAGCGACTTTTCAATTTGTGATTCATTTGAAATGTTGATCCCTGTTGACCTTGCTCTGTAAATAGTTAAATATTATTAAGAATAATAAGTATAAGTAGTTACACGTGCTGCCAGACGCCGTGCCAAGAGATTCTTAGATACAAATGTATCTGAAAGACACGATGCTTACGCTTACAGTTTCGTTTGAAGGCTCGGCGCGTCAATAAACTGTAACTTAAATTGAGAAAAAGAGATACGATTTTTTTACAATTTTATCAGTAATCTAGGTCGGCGGGGAGCACGAAATTTTTATTCGGGAGCACTACATTAACTTTTGAGTACCGACACCACTAGCCAAATTATAACGGATAGAGAACTGAGACCTAGTTATCGACGAGATACTAATTTGTCTATGCTCTATTTATTGATCTTTGATTTGAACAAATTTTACTGCATTTTAACTTTTTCTAAAATGCCTAAAATGTATTGCAAAATTGTAACATGAATCTATCTCCAACCTGCAATTCTGACGATAGCCGTTCAAATTTAGTTATATTGAAAAACTTGACTCTAGCCTATTCCGCTTGTTTAATTATAGACTAAAGTATATTCTATATTTCAATGAACAAAGTCGTGATTCTGGGTTAAATTTGATTTATTAACATATAATTTTGACAAAGTTTAGTTTAAAAGACGCTAAATGTTGAAGGGTTTGTACGATACACACTTGATGCCGTTGCGCAGAGATGCCACTAACAAAACCTAGGGCATTGTGGTGCAAACGCGGCGCCTCTTGTGTCGGCAACTTGTGGTCACCTTGCAAGCCTAAGAGCAAAAAATATTAGGAACGAACTTTTTCGGATTCTGTGAGTACATTACCTGGCGGCGATATCTATTCTTTTTGCACTCTGGTAGACGGCACCAGGCACGAGCTGCCTTTATCACCAGCTCCTTCGGCTTCAATCCACAGTGCTTGCGTCTGTAGACGCGGACGAAATTCAGATAGCCATTGTTTGTGATGGGTCCTGGTTTTGAGCATTTGACTCTGCGTTTTGGCCTGCAGCGTGGCTTAGGACAAGACTTGCGCTTTGTGGCGCATCTTGGCTTTGGTGCACATCTTTGAGCACGTCTTGGCTTTGCAGCGCATCTTGGCTTTGCGGCGCATCTTGGCTTTGCGGCGCATCTTTTTTTCTTAGGCATACAACGCGGCTTTGGGCAACTTGGCCTGCGCTTTTGGGGACAGCAACCTCCATCCGGTGGAACTTGACCCCAGTCCATGTTGAGCAACCTTTTAATCTTTCGATATTTATCCTTTTGGAAGGGGGACATTCTATTCCACTCTTTTCCGCCTTTTAGCATGCTCTCAACGTCTTTGCCATGTCGCATGGCATATTGTGCCATAAAAGTGAGATAGCCATTGTTTGCACAAGGTCCTCCCAGCAAGCTCTTCATCGGTTTAAAAATATTGGCTGCCGCCATTTTATCCCTAAAAGAAACGTGGAACCATGTATGATTTTGAATATCATAAAATGAATAAATTTGCTTCTGAAGTATAGATTGAAGCAAATAATATTAGAAATTTATGCTTACCTTCGATGTCTTTTTTTGTAAAACTGAATGCACAACAATTTAAAGTTATAAAAATAAAAAAATATAAAATGCTTTAGAAAATAATAAAAAGCGTTGTTTCAAGCACGAGCTACAAATGTATACTGAACTATTATTTAGCTGGGAGGGTTACGTTAGCCAAAATAGAAAGCACGGCCTACTGAGTTTTAAAAAATAAAGTTTAACTAAAATGTGAATGTACAAAAAACTTTATTGAATATTCTACCGCCAACATCAGGTCCAATAACTCCAGGAATTATATATATTGTTAAAAAACACACATTAAATTTATTAAATATATTTTTTTGGCTAATTCGAATTATTCATAATTTTTATGTTTTTCGCTCAAAATGAAACTCAACAGTAATTTTGTTATTGGTCCCATATGTCATAATTATTTTAGTCTATTTAAAATATATTTGAATTTAACTACGAGGACGATCCGATAAGTACTTAGCATATAAAAAAAAAACCGCAAAAAAAAAAAACAACACACTCTAAAAAGTAAGTTTTTTGGAGACCTGCTAAGTAGGCCTTCGAGTCGGCGATAACCTCCCAATTTGACTCAAATCTCTGCCCAGCGAGTGTCCGGGAACATAAAGAGGTCGCATGGGGCTAAGTTTGGTGAATAATGTGGAATAAGGCAGCTGTTCGTATCGTAATTCGACCAACTTTGCCGTGGCAACGGTGCACGTATGAGCCGGTGGAAAAGCACCTTTTCCATGCCAAATAGAGTCCTGAATGCGTTTCGCCGTAAATGTGTCTTGCGATATTGGCTCCTTTGTTACCTACGATATGAGCCAATATCACTGCGGACGGCAGTCCGCGCTAGTGACGAAAGCAGCACGAAGTGTGCGAAAGCGACTAGCATATATACACAGGAAGAATGGAAAATTTGCTATGACTGTCCGATCAGGTCAACTTATATACCGATCGAAAGGTATCAATTAAACTTTTAAATGTGCATACTAAGACTTTTGAAAACTCACCTGGCTCGTGAGATAAACAGGTGTAAGTGGGAGGGGCAAAATTTAATTGATTGGAGCTAATGGGGCCGTTGGAGCCTTTTTGATTTTTTTTTTAATTTTTTACTATTCTAATCATACGTGCACCGTTGCCACGGCAAAGTTGGTTGAATTAAGATACGAACAGCTGCCTTATTCCACATTATTCACCAAACTTAGCCCCATGCGACCTCTTTATGTTCCCGGACACTCGCTGGGCAGAGATTTGAGTCAAATTGGGAGGTTATCGCCGACTCGATGGCCTACTTAGCAGGTCTCCAAAAAACTTACTTTTTAGAGTGTGTTTAGGAAAATAAATCGTCACTTTTCAAAAAACTTGCGGTTTTTTTTTATATGCTAAGTACTTATCGGATCGCCCTCGTAGTTAAATTCAAATATACATATTTTAAATAGACTAAAATAATTATGACATATGGGACCAATAACAAAATTACTGTTGAGTTTCATTTTGAGCGAAAAACATAAAAATTATGAATAATTCGAATTAGCCAAAAAAATATATTTAATAAATTTAATGTGTGTTTTTTAACAATATATATAATTCCTGGAGTTATTGGACCTGATGTTGGCGGTAGAATATTCAATAAAGTTTTTTGTACATTCACATTTTAGTTAAACTTTATTTTTTAAAACTCAGTAGGCCGTGCTTTCTATTTTGGCTAACGTAACCCTCCCAGCTAAATAATAGTTCAGTATACATTTGTAGCTCGTGCTTGAAACAACGCTTTTTATTATTTTCTAAAGCATTTTATATTTTTTTATTTTTATAACTTTAAATTGTTGTGCATTCAGTTTTACAAAAAAAGACATCGAAGGTAAGCATAAATTTCTAATATTATTTGCTTCAATCTATACTTCAGAAGCAAATTTATTCATTTTATGATATTCAAAATCATACATGGTTCCACGTTTCTTTTAGGGATAAAATGGCGGGAGCCAATATTTTTAAACCGATGAAGAGCATGCTGGGAGGACCTTGTGCAAACAATGGCTTTTTCACTTTTATGGCGCAATATGCCATGCGACATGGCAAAGACGTTGAGAGCATGCTAAAAGGCGGAAAAGAGTGGAATAGAATGTCCCCCTTCCAAAAGGATAAATATCGAAAGATTAAAAGGCCGGTCAACATGGACTGGGGTCAAGTTCCACCGGATGGAGGTTGCTGTCCCCAAAAGCGCAGGCCAAGTTGCCCAAAGCCGCGTTGTATGCCTAAGAAAAAAAGATGCGCTGCAAAGCCAAGATGCGCCGCAAAGCCAAGATGCGCTGCAAAGCCAAGACGTGCTCAAAGATGTGCACCAAAGCCAAGATGCGCCACAAAGCGCAAGTCTTGTCCTAAGCCACGCTGCAGGCCAAAACGCAGAGTCAAATGCTCAAAACCAGGACCCATCACAAACAATGGCTATCTGAATTTCGTCCGCGTCTACAGACGCAAGCACTGTGGATTGAAGCCGAAGGAGCTGGTGATAAAGGCAGCTCGTGCCTGGTGCCGTCTACCAGAGTGCAAAAAGAATAGATATCGCCGCCAGGTAATGTACTCACAGAATCCGAAAAAGTTCGTTCCTAATATTTTTTGCTCTTAGGCTTGCAAGGTGACCACAAGTTGCCGACACAAGAGGCGCCGCGTTTGCACCACAATGCCCTAGGTTTTGTTAGTGGCATCTCTGCGCAACGGCATCAAGTGTGTATCGTACAAACCCTTCAACATTTAGCGTCTTTTAAACTAAACTTTGTCAAAATTATATGTTAATAAATCAAATTTAACCCAGAATCACGACTTTGTTCATTGAAATATAGAATATACTTTAGTCTATAATTAAACAAGCGGAATAGGCTAGAGTCAAGTTTTTAAATATAACTAAATTTGAACGGCTATCGTCAGAATTGCAGGTTGGAGATCGATTCATGTTACAATTTTGCAATACATTTTAGGCATTTTAGAAAAAGTTAAAATGCAGTAAAATTTGTTCAAATCAAAGATCAATAAATAGAGCATAGACAAATTAGTATCTCGTCGATAACTAGGTCTCAGTTCTCTATCCGTTACAATTTGGCTAGTGGTGTCGGTACTCAAAAGTTAATGTAGTGCTCCCGAATGAAAATTTCGTGCTCCCCGCCGACCTAGATTACTGATAAAATTGTAAAAAAATCGTATCTCTTTTTCTCAATTTAAGTTACAGTTTATTGACGCGCCGAGCCTTCAAACGAAACTGTAAGCGTAAGCATCGTGTCTTTCAGATACATTTGTATCTAAGAATCTCTTGGCACGGCGTCTGGCAGCACGTGTAACTACTTATACTTATTATTCTTAATAATATTTAACTATTTACAGAGCAAGGTCAACAGGGATCAACATTTCAAATGAATCACAAATTAAAAAGTCGCTTCCACAAACTGATAAATGTAAATAATTTTAGCAATATGCATACGAGTTAATTTAAAACCCAAAAAAAACCTCTTTACGAGGTAAAAGTCTAGTGACGAAAACATTTTCATGCCCCAAAATTTCTGATATCCAATTTTGTGACGAATAATATTAAGTTTTACACATAAATTATTTTAAACAAAATTTTTGCATTCGGCACTGCGCAAAACAGTGAGTTTTATTTAGTATTAGAATTGAAACATTTTAGCGCAATGTGCCGGGTGCCAAAATTTTGTTTAAAATAATTTATTATTTAATATTATTCGTCACAAAATTGGGTATCAGAAATTTTGGGGCATGACAATGTTTTCGTCACTAGACTTTTACCTCGTAAAGAGGTTTTTTTATGGGATTTAAGAAACCTGCATCAAAATGTTTTTGTCATACAAAAATTTGACAAATTTAGGGTGCATACAAACTTTATTTAGTGACTGTTTAGAATTTTTAGGTTCGCTGGCTTAGAATTCCCAAATGGGTTTAACTTGTCTTCTATGAGGTGTCGTTTGGCAATTTAACAAAATACAGTTGAAAATCATTACTCGAACTTCTATAACTCGAATTTCTCTCTAACTTGAGCTAAATGGGTTGCAGTAAAATTAATAAACTTAAGAAAAACAACTCTATAAGTCGAATATCTCCATAACTCGAACATTTTCTTTGGATGATTCGAGTAAGGGAAGTTCGACTGTAAATTCTGTAGTCGTCACTTACTTTTACACTAACTGAAAGATTTCAAGAGCCAAGGCTGATGATTTAGATAATTTTATTAGGTAGCGTAAAATGTTGCTTGATAATTATAATATTTACTTTAAGAACATTTTTTAAATAAAATCAAGTTTACACGATTTAAGTCTGCAGTATGCTTGTATCAAGTACAATGTTCAAATATTTTTTTACTCAGTACCAAAATTAAATGGACTTGAATCAAGTTTGAACTAAATACTTAAAAAAAGTAATTTATTTAAGTAATTTAAAGTTTGAAAATACCAAAATACTTAGATTTAACTAGTACCTAAAATTTCATACTTGAAAAATGATCGAAATACTTGACTTTAGTAATTTCAATCTTAGTTACCATTGGATCGATTGATCGAAACTTAAGATTTAGTCTGAAAATAGGTATATAGTATGTTATTACTACATAAATATATCTATTCAAAATAATATAATTTGCAAATGTGCAGATTATATTGTTGCTTGGCATATGTACTTATTATTTAAACGCTCGTTAAAAGCGTTTTACTGGTGTTCCATATATGAATTGCAAAATGAAATCAAGAGTAAATGATTTTGCAACTTCCAGCTAATCATATAACCTTCCCCAAATTCCGTGTCCTTCTAAGCATAACTCGAAGCGGGCTTTCAAAGTATTTTTGGATAAAAGCGTTATGTAAAATGCTTCACACACCTGGTAGGTGTGAATATGTATTTGTGTTTGTCGGCGTGTATATGTATGTGAAGCTCTTTTCGGTGAGCAAAAAAGATTCGAAATCTGTAAATTGTGGCACTTGTCATGACTGCAGGTATGACAGGTTGCTTGCAAGTATCCCCAAAAAGGGGCAATGGTTAGTGCTGGTTGCCTTGGCGAAAATTGCGCATACGCCACGTTGCACTATGGGAAACTAACCCGAAATTTCGGTATAAGCTCTAACCATATAGATAGGGGTTAGAAATTTGGTATGAGCCTTAGATTGACTAATTATAACTTTGATTATTTTTTTTTGGATTTGGAACACGCTTTTCCGTTTCCCGCCCCATCCGATTATGTGAAAAAAGTTAAAAATACTTACATAAAATCTAAATATACATATATCTGAAGGCTTAAAATTTCTCACGAAGTTTAGATAGGCTATTCAAGAATTTATCTTTCTTTTAGTTGTTAAATTGAAAACTCGCATATCGTTTTGGGGAAAATACACTCAGACCAACAATTATTCGTTGCATATTTTGAGTTAAAAAAGTCAATTTTTCAACTTTTTTCCTCGATTTTTTACAAAAAAACTTTGATGCAGAAAAATTCTTCAAACAATTCTAAGAGTGACTGCAAAAAAAAATTTCAAAAATATTTTTGCTAGTATTTCTTAAAATTTCTGGAGTATTTAGACTTAAGAATTTAAAAAAAATGTTAAAATGCTGATTAAAAAATAATTTGAATTAATGTCAAAATATTGAACATTTTTCCCCATAGTGCGTTGAACGATTGTTTGTTGCAGTCGCAGGAGCAGGAGCAGGGCATCTATGAATAGAATGCTCGAATGCATGCATATGCATATGAACGCATGGATGGATCGATGGATGAATGGATGGATGGATGAATGGATGGATGGATGCGGCATATGTAATTGTTGAGCAAATATGCTCAAGTGCTGCTGGTCGTTGTTAGCGGCAAATCCTTTTTGGCCCCGCACACTTGAGCCAAATGATTTCGCCATGGGGTCACGTGTTGCAGCTGGGTCAATAAGGTAAGGCAGCAGGTGGTAGTTGGTTGTTGGTAGTTGGTAGGTGGCAGTTGATGGGTGGCTGGTGGAAGTTAACTTGCGGCACTAATTGCTGATGCCGATTTGCTATTGATTGCATTTTCACGCTGCGTGCTAAGGACATGGCACGGACAGACAGCAGGACCTTTAAGCCAAAGTCATAACGAACATCGAGTCCCCACATATCGATTTAATGTCCAACTTAGCTCAAGCCTCTTGCCAAGAATAACCACTTAAGCCGTAGTTAGTAGTTGCAGTTGTAAAATTGTTGAGCCATCTCTCGCCCTCTGCCAGAAAGTTGCTATCACGTTGGGCCGGACATCCTTTTAGGCTCACATTAATTGCCTTCTAAAGCAGTTGCATCTGCAATTAAGCATGACGACAAGTTTCGTGCTGTTGCACCTTTCCACAGTAAATAAATGGTTAAACGTTTAGCCAAGTAATTAGAGTAAGCCGTAAACATACAAACGTCTGCGAAGTAATAAGAACAACTTAAGTGAACATTTTACACATACTCGTATTATTAACAAAAATCGTTGAACTCGTTTTCTGCAGTTTGTCCACTCAGATTTGCGACTTAAAATGTTTTTTAATTTTAAGTTTTTATTTATAATTTCCTGAATTCTTTAAGTTACTGATTATCAATAATAAACAAATAATATAAAAAAAAATAAAACCTTTGTTTTCATATAAAAATTATCATTTGAAAAAAAATATTAAAGGGTTCCTTAGTTTTGACCAATACAATAGTTATTTAGTGAGATAGTATTAATATTTTTGCCTTTTTCTTGAAAAAACACATCGGTTTTTTTTCGGAGCTAGATTGGGATGGGGCTGAAAAGAAATTGTATATTCTATTTAATTTTAATTAGCAAACGTCGTCTTAAATTTCTTGCTTTATATTTACATATGTTTAAGTTTATAAAAATATTTTTTCTCTTAGTCCACGAGATAGAGGGAGTAAGACAAGGTCCAACTAAAAAATAAAAAAAAATATAAATACATTTAACCTTAGCTTAACTAAGGTTCATGGCAATTTCAAGAATATTTAGATTTCAAATAAATATTTTACACTGTTTTTCATATGAGGCAGTGAAGAAAGCGTGGTTCGATCAGTCTAAGATTTTTCTCAGATTTTATTTTACTATGATCATAAAGTATACTAAGCTTCAGGTCTGTTTCTATAAATTTTGATCTTGATGCGATTTACTTAGGAGAATATTTACTGTTGGTGTTGTGAATTTATTTGATTGTAAAATGTGTGAAAACACTGCGATGTTTGTGGGCTTCATAGCAGGCTATTTCCCAAAGATGGTTTATTAAGTTTTTATGGCTTAATTGCTTGACGTTTTTATAACACTTATGGGGCGGAAAGGGGTGTGGCAAAAATTAGAAAAAATAAGCTTGACACTCGTGGAACTTATAGGAAAAAGTTTGTGTGCCAACTTTCTGGTTACTCTGCCTTTATGTATTTCCCTGAGTTCAAGGTGTTCATATGTATGGCTAAGTACGTCCTAAGTGTATGTCCTACAAATACTTTATGGGGTCTGACACTTCTTCTTGCAAAAACTAAATAGTCCCTCCACCATAGATAGCGGATACAATTTGTGTCAATGTTCAGTCGTTTTGCTCATCTTCGCAATTAAATTAATTCATGTGTAAATCGTTACAACTAGTATATGTTTCTGGAAGATAATTTAACAGTGAAACCAGTTTTTGATAAACTTTAGGTTGACCATATTCTGGAAATGTGTAAACTTAATTATAATAATATTATATATAATATTATATAATATTATAATATCCGGTTTCCGGATGTGGTGTTATTCCGGAGTTAGAACATGAATACGATAGTACTTTGCTTTCTTGTTACCTTGCGCACTGAAAGTGATTCAAAGCTTTTAAATGGCAACAGGTGCAACAGGTTGCGCATTGCAATAGAGTGAAATGTGATTGGGAGTGGGAGTGAGACTATGAGGGGAAGATTCTGACATGCACCCTAAAAGCATTCATTTATGTATGTATGTATGTTCCTTATATGCCAAATGCTGGAAGTAGTCAAGTCGATCTCAGTGGAATTAATTAGAATGTTCGAGTCAAATTAAAACGTTACTCAACTGGAAGAACTAATTACACATTCTCTGCCCCAATGACATGAGCTGCTTTTCTCACTCATATGAACTGACTGACCAACTCCGATGCAACTTACAGCATTCAGCTTTTAGCATTCTCCCACTGCTGCTGCCCCCTGTTCCTGATCATGGCTTGCTGGGTGGCAAATTAGGCGGCAAATAAGCAGAATGAATGACTTTGCTAGAGACGGGGGGCGTTGTAATGTTAAGTTGAAAGATTTTTCACACTACGAGTATACGGAAGTATTATTTAGGTCACATTTCCTGCTGCTTTTAATTAAAATCTTCTACGGCCGTCGCCGTTCGCCGAGCGGAAGTACAAATTTCTTGCCGTTACAAAGCGCTGAAAAGTGCGCCCGACAGGCGGCTAGTCCTTCGCCCCTCGACCCTCTCCTGTAATGATGCCGACATCCACCTAACTAAGTATATCACCCACTACGACCATAGCACAGCCTATTCCTGACTCTCATTTCTCGTTCGTACGACGAGCGACCCGAACACGAACACGAACCGAACACGACCGCACAACCTATTGCCCTTCATAATACCAAGGTAGCGCCTGAGCTGAATGCGGTGAGATGGCAGTACTTCAACGCCTGGTAGAGGACAAAAAGGCGCTGGGGAGGGGTGGGGAGGGAGGTCAGAGGCGACCAGATGATTTCAACTGAGATTGAAGATAAAAACACATGCGCGCATCACGTTTGCCGTTTGTGGCGTTTCTGTCTCTGTTTCGGTTTCTGTTTCTGTTTATGTTTGTGTTTGTCTTATTCGGTCTGTTGCCGTTTGCTCTTTTTAACGTCGTCACACCGTGGTTGAATCGTTGTTGAATGTGCCATAAAAATAATCATGTTAACAAAACATGTGGTCCCATTTTCCAAGAGCATTTTTCTGCAGCGATTCACTCAAAAGTAGAGTAACATACAACCGTTGTTCTGGAAACTAACGTATCTCCGATTTAAGTTACTTAAAAGTATAAAAAAACTAAGCATAAATTAATGTGTTCCATTCACCAATACATATAATAACCAAATTGCATGGATCGTAACGATTTTATTTATTATAAACAAATTTTAAAAGAAGATTTATTTGCTGATTTAAAAAAAAAAAAATTTAAAAGAGACTCATATTTTTTTTTTACTAAAAATTGAAAAATAAGTTTTATTTCCAAATTTATTTTTATATTTTGATTCTAAAAATTTGTATTTTAAAAAATGTTAAGAAAAAATGTTCTAAAATATTAAATTTTTCAAAAATTTAAACACACGCTTAAAGCACATAATTTTTCGCTAGTATTTCATTTTTCATTGCTACTCTGATATCTACGTATACGGTCTAATCACACGGTACTACAATACGTATTGTTTGCTTAGTGATACTACAAAAAAAAAATCAAAGTAGAACATCTGGGATGGGTTCTAGCTTAATAATTTTTTTTGGTATACTAGAACTTTTTGGTGCACATCGAAATTTTAAATAACGGTAAAAAACCGGTTCAGTAATACGCCCATAGCTTTGTCAAATATTCACTGATTTTCAATTTTTTAACGGTTTTGGATGAAGAAACTTAGGTATTAAAGTGTGTCATACTTGACTTACCTTTATTGGAGTATTTCCTATTTAACCAATATTTTTTGGTTTTTTTTTTTTACATATTTTGACTTTGGTGGTATTTTTGAACACTATTTCTATTTTATTGTCTATTTTCTAAAGTCGGACAATAATTAGCAAAGCAAAATATTGATATTATAATATTTATCCGAGATAGGTATTACTTTTCTCTTTTCAACGACGTATTACAAATTGTTGAAGGATGCATAGTCTAAGACGATTTTAAGGATTTTTGAGCTCTATCAACCTCGAAATAACGTTTTTTTTTGTTTTTTACCGTAATTTAAAATTTGAATGTACAGCAAAATATTTCTAGTATGCCACAATGTTATAGTTAACTATATCTACAACCTACGGTTTGTCGCATCCCAGAAGTTTTTTGAATGTAGCACCGTGATGTATCTTTGCAAACTTTTTCCCACTGTGCGTCGCATTCGCAGCTTTCTAAAGCTCACAATCATACGCATACACAGAGAGCAAAACAGTGACACCGAAAGAGAGAGGGACAGAGGGAGAGAGAGAGAGAGAGTGAGATAGAGACAGAGAGAAAAACAGCATGACCACAAGGCCGTAAGGCGCTCGGCATTGGACTGGCACCACTCATACATACATATACTTACACATTCACACATACATGCGTACATTTGCAGTCAGATTGAGATTCAGATTCAAGCGGCGCACATGGCACTTGGCATTCCTTTGGTCCACTAACTGCTGCTGCCGCTGGTTGTTGTTTTTGTTGTAGTTGTTGTTATTGTTGTCCTCGTTGCTTTTGGGCACTTTTGGCCCCAATGGGAAATGCGCAGCGCCTACAGCGCGCAAATAATATTCAATTTTTCTTTTCGCATTTTCTCAAGAGCTTTTGTTGGCCGCATTGGCAAACTTTGGGATTATATTTGATTTTTGTGGTATCTGCTCGAATATGGAATTTCATTAAAATTAATCGAGTGCTAAGTAATTTTGAAAACTTAATGAGCAGGATGTGTGCTAATTATACTAATTGAGTTTAATTGAGCTTGTATACAAAATAAAAATCTGAGATATGGATTAGACTTTTATTTTCTTAGATATGGCTGTTCATTTATAGTATTATAAAAATACTGATTAATACATACAGTGGCGGCAATATTAATAGGGACACACTTTCTTTTACTATAACAGCTATTGTAAGTCAAGTCTTCAAATTTAAAAAATATATTTGGAAAGGTCATTGTTGAATTGCCAATGTTTTTTGACAATTGTACGCGGATACTATTTACCAAGAATCAGTACAACTTGGGTTTCGACAACAACGTTTTTATTTTTGCAAGATTTGGTTAATAATATGCGGCTGTGGCTTTTTACAATTAGCTTCGCCAGATCAACAACGAGAAGATATGTACAATGCAAAAAACGCGGGAAAAAATGCTAGTGTATATGTATGCGTATGTGTATGCAATGCAATGCAACTGGAACCAGTACACGACAAGCCTGCTCATCTAGTTCATACTGTCCCGATAGTTATATCGATAGAAACGGATTAGGCTGCTGCTGAATCCGACATACTCCCCCCGTTGGAAGCCTGTCTTTCAACAGAGTCCTTTAGAGGCAACAAGCACAGCTTGTTCACTGCTCTTCTGATGACACCAGATGCTGTATTCAGATCAGCTACACGGGCGACTCCATCCTTGCCAGGGACCAGATGCAATACCCTGCCAAGCGGCCAGCGCATGGGTGGCAGGTGTTCGTCCTTCACGAGTACCATGTCATTAACGCACAACGATTGCGTTGGAGAGCGCCACTTAGTTCGCTGCTGCAGAAGAGTCAAGTATTCTTCACGCCACCGTGCCCAGAACACCTGTTGCAACTGCGACACACGCTGCCATCCATCTAGTCGGTTGTAGTTCAGCTTGGTCAGATCAGGCTCGATGATACAACTTGGGGGACCACCGAACAGCAAATGCGCAGGAGTCAGGACATCTAGATCTGCTGGGTTCTCTGAAAGTGCAAGTAATGGGCGAGAATTAACAACTGCACAGATTTGGCAGACGAGGGTGCGCAGTTCATCAAAGTGCAACACCGAGCGGCAAACAGAGCGATAAAAATGGTGCTTGGCCAGCTTCACAGCCGCCTCCCATAATCCACCAAAGTGCGGAGAGCGAGGAGGAATGAACTTCCAATCGATGTCATCGGCGAGGCAAAACTGCTGCACTGCTTTCAGGTGGGAGTCGCTTAGCATCAACGTTTTAAGCTCCAGCAACTCATTCTTGGCCCCAACAAAATTCGTTGCATTGTCGGACCACATCTGACTGGGCTTCCCGCGAGTAGCAATGAAACGTTTTAACGCGCTCAGAAACGCCGCCGTCGATAGATCCTTAACCAGCTCCAGGTGCACTGCCTTGCTTGTGAAGCAGATAAACACGCTGACATAGCATTTCAGAGGCGCTCGCGTTCGAACCTCCGACTTATAGAAAAATGGCCCACAATAGTCGACTCCAGTGACCGTAAATGCTCGAACCGCTTCCAGACGCTCCTTTGGAAGACTTGCCATCATTGGTTCCACAAAGCTTGGCCTCGCTCGGAAGCACGTCACACATCCTCTTATCGCCTTGGTTACCGTTCTTAGTCCGCCAATTGGCCAATACTGAAGTCGAATCTTGGCCAGAAGTGCACGGGGTCCGGTGTGAAGATTCCTTTGATGAAACTGTACGATGAGTGCTTGTGTGATTGCATGACGCTGAGGCAGAATAATGGGATGCTGGCCATCATAATCCAAAGACGAATTGCAAAGCCGGCCACCAACACGAAGCAGTCCACACTCATCCAAGAAGGGAGCCAAAGCAGCGATGGAGCTTGACTTTCTCACATTCCCGTGAGACCGGATCTCTTTCATGTCGTCCCAAAGGTTCGTCATTTGCACAAGACGCAGAAGAATGCGAGTGCCATGATGAATATCTAAGACAGTTAATACAGGATTCCTTATTCGCTTGATGAATTTGTAGACATAGCCAAATGTGCGCTGCATGGACCCAAATGAATTTGTGTGCTTACATCCAAGAGTGAGGTCTGCATGTGGTGATGTCACGATGAGTGCGCTCTTCCTCAACTCAATTGTAGGTTTTTCGGGAATGCAAGACGCAGGCCAGCTTGGACGACCATCCACAAGATATGGCGGGCCTTGGAACCAGAGATCGGATTGAGCCAACACTTCTGGAAATGCGCCCCTAGAAAGGATGTCAGCTGGATTCCTATCGGTTGGAACATGATGCCATTGCATGCCGAGGGTCAATTCCTGTATTGCAGACACTCTGTTCGCAACGAAAACATTAAATTTGAAAGGCTCATCTCTAATCCAGGATAGAACCACTGATGAATCGCACCAGCAATAAAACTGGCTGAAGAAGATTCCCGTACGCTTAATTTCATACATCAGGCTTGCCAATAGCTTCGCTCCACAAAGTTCCAACTTCGGAACGGACAACGTCTTCAAAGGCGCAACTCGCGACTTGGAGCACAGGAGTCTACTTGTGACAGTCTGACCTCTGGTGACCACGTAGACGCAAGCTCCATAAGCCTCCAAACTGGCATCGCAAAATCCATGAATCTCCACCTCAGCATCTGCGATGAGCACCACTCTGGGAAACGAGACGTGTGGAATGTTCTGGAAACTACTGCATAACTCCTTCCATGCCGTGTCACGTGCTAGAGGCAAACTTTCATCCCAAGTCAGTTGATCCTTGCAGAGCTGCTGAAGAAAAATCTTTGCTTTAGTTATGACTGGGCCTAATAATCCAAGCGGGTCATAAAATCGGGCAACAATAGACAGAACTGAGCGTCTCGACGGCTTCACTCTAGAGTCTAATGCAGAAAAAGAAAATAAAAGCGTATCAACTGCTGGGTCCCATACAAGGCCAAGGGCTTTGGTGACATCGCTTCCATCATCGAACTTCAAAAACTGTTCTCTGTTTTCAGCAGCTACTCCATCAAGGACCTTCTCGTGACTCGAACACCATTTGCGAAGCTTGAACTGGCCACGGGCCAATATAGCGCACGTCTGATCCATCTTTTGCCTGGCTTCTGCCACTGAGTTCGCTCCGGAGATAAAATCGTCAACGTAGAACTCCTGTTGTAGGGCCTTTGAACCAACTGGATAAACATCACGCTCATCAATGGCCAACTGGTGCATTGCGCGTACTGATTGAAATGATGCAGATTTGGTTCCATATGTCACCGTATCCAATTTGAATACCTTTATGCCCTCCTCAGGCGAATCTCTCCACAGGATGCATTGATAAAAGCTATCAGGCATGGCAACTCGAACACAGCGGTACATCTTACAAATGTCAGCTGTTAGCGCTACAGGATATGTGCGAAAGCGAATCAAAATATGAAGCAGCTTTGGCTGTATGATTGGGCCGGCCATCAACACGTCGTTAAGAGAGTATCCTGAATCGGTCGACGCAGAGCCATCAAACACCACACGCAACTTTGTTGTGGTGCTGTCCTCCTTCAAGACGCAATGGTGAGGAAGAAAATACTTGCAGCAATCTATGGACTCAGGAGCAACTTGCGACATGTGGTTCAGATCCAGAAACTCTTTGATGAAAGCTGAATACTGCTCCTTTAGATGCGCATGACGGCCCAATTTACGTTCAACGCTGAGGAAACGACGATATGCCTGGTCATAGGAGTCGCCTAGAAGCTCTGCACTGTGCTTCAAAGGCAACCGAACCATATATTCGCCAGACGGCAAACGAGAAAAGTTTTTTACAAAGTGCTGCTCGCATTCCAATTCTTCCTTGCTGGCCTTTACCATGGGCTCTTCCAAACTCTCAATTTCCCAAAAACGTCGAACCAAGTCATCCAACCTGAAGTCCAGCTGAGCAGCCTCGCTGATAAGAGCGCTGCCAGTAGACAACAACGAAGTGCTACGATGCTTCTCAAAACCTCCAGTCACGACCCAGCCAAGGCGCGTCTTTTGAAGCAGCGGCAATCCTGGCAACAGCATGATTTGCCCAACAGATAGCAGCTCATAGAAAAGGCTCGCTCCAATTAGAAGATCCACTCGCTGTGGCTTGTTGAACGCTGGATCAGCCAGTGTAATGTTGGAGGGAATCTTCCAATCCGACGTGTCGATTGCAAAGCTAGGCTGACTGTCGGTGATAGTTGGGGCCACAAGGGCGTCAAATGTGGCTGAATACCCTGACGTTGACGACTTCATCTGAATTTTTACAGCTGATCCGTCAGTGCAAACGTTCGTGTCTCCGAGACCCGTGACGACGGCCGAAGATCTGGTTTTCTTTAAATGCAGCCTCTGTGCGAAACGAGAAGTTACCATGTGCAGCTGGGAACCAGAGTCCAGTAACGCTCTGCACGGAACCAAAGAGCCAGCGCTATTTCTCACCATGACCACCGCGGTGGCCAAAAGCACGACACCAGACTGAAGACCTTGGGCAGCAAGAGAGGTAGCAGAGTGAGCTGTAGTCGACGAGGGAATACTGGCGGCAGACGATGCGCTTGCTGGTCCTAATGCCTGAGAATCAGAAGAGGTAGCAAAATGCAACAGGCTGTGATGCTTTCCTCCACAGGTGCGACAATGACTGCTGCTACATGAACGAGTTTGATGCCCTTTCTTAAGGCAGTTGAAACATAAAGCCAGTTTTTTCACCTCCTTATGGCGCAGAGATGGAGACAAATTTGCAAATCTACTGCATGAATAGATTCCGTGGCCGCGCTCATCACAGAAACCACATCCACCTTGGCTAGTCTCGGCCACAAACGCCTTTCTTGGGTTAGCATTTTGGTTAGATTTGCCCATATGAGAATTTGCTGACGTCGAATACTGTACGCTGTCCAGCTTCTGGCATCGCCTTTCCAAAAACTCAAAGAACTCATCAGCTGTCGGCACCTTGTCCGAGGAGCAGGCGTCATCCCACTTCTTTTGGGTTTTCACGTCCAATTTCTGAAGGAGTGTTTGCACAATAAAACATCCTGAAATCTGATCCGAATTGCCCAATGTCTTTAACGCACGCATATGCGAGTTGACCTTGTCAGAGAATTGCCGAAGTTGTGCCGCAGACTCGTTGTCTACCCTCTTGAGCCCAAGAATCTCCTTTATGTGTGCCTGGAAAACAATACGTTTGTTACTAAAGCGTTTATTAAGAATATCGAGAGCCACACGATAATTGGCACCGATAAAATCTAACGATCTAACCGCCTCCAACGCAGGGCCAGACAGACATGAGCGAAGATGCTGCAGCTTCTCAATGTTGGTCAATTCGGGATCCTTGTCGACGACAGACTCAAACATTGCGTAGAAATTGGCATATTCCGTATAGCCATCGGAGAATGTAGGCAGCTTGAGCTCGGGCAAACGCGATCTATTAGCCACTATCACGGTTTGATTAAGAGTGTCATCATAGCGCCCAAATGTCGAATGTGGCGGGGCATTTGACTGATGTTTTTGAATAATTACGCGCACACGAGCCTCGAGCTTAGCCATTAAATCGTCAAAGTCATCGCGCACCTTGCTGCCAATTTCGTCGAAGTCGAGTTCTTCTAGCGAATTATGCGCGCCGTTAAAGGTAGATTTAGTTTGCTCAATACGTAATAAATGCACTTCTAGCTCGACAGGGTCTAGATCATTAAGCTTGTTTGTTGATAAATCACTTTCGAGATTTTTAGCGCGCTCAAACAATGCAGACACTGCGTTTGAAAAAGGTCACCCTGTCTGCAATTCGCGCATCATCAGCGTCTTTGTTTGCCATGATGGCGCTTGGCAACAATGCAACGGCGAAAGAAATGCAAGCAACAGCAAAAGTCAGTAACCGCACAGCCGCTTATGTACAAGCGTATGTATATAAGAAGGCTGAGAATGACAACAACAACAACGAGCGAAAGTCTACTTGCGGTGCCTTTCCCAATAGGACACACAATATGACAATATGAAACTGTTGCTTTGCAACACACACACGCACATATGTATGTATGATTATGCACTTTTTTGTTTTCAGCGAACACAGAACTTCACTGCACAATTGAATTGTTATTTAGCCAATCTCGCCGGGGCCTCCAAATGTTGAATTGCCAATGTTTTTTGACAATTGTACGCGGATACTATTTACCAAGAATCAGTACAACTTGGGTTTCGACAACAACGTTTTTATTTTTGCAAGATTTGGTTAATAATATGCGGCTGTGGCTTTTTACAATTAGCTTCGCCAGATCAACAACGAGAAGATATGTACAATGCAAAAAACGCGGGAAAAAATGCTAGTGTATATGTATGCGTATGTGTATGCAATGCAATGCAACTGGAACCAGTACACGACAAGCCTGCTCATCTAGTTCATACTGTCCCGATAGTTATATCGATAGAAACGGATTAGGCTGCTGCTGAATCCGACAGTCATCTGATTTCCGTTTGAATGATGTACGACTTTCCTTAACCCATTAAGTACCCATTGAAATATTCGAATTTTAAAAAAAGTCTACTGTTTCAACTTTTTTCCTCGATTTTTTCCAAAAAATGTTGGGATGCAAAAACATTCTTCAAACAATTTTAGGAGTGACTGCAAAAAAAAATTTTTTTGAAAATCCTAAAAATTACCATTTTAACCCATTTTTCCTTATTTTCATGCAAAAATTGCCTTTTTTGCAGTTTTCAAAAAATTATAAAAATTACTAGCAAAAATATTTTTGAACATTTTTTTTGCAGTCACTCCTAAAATTGTTTGAAGAATGTTTTTGCATCCCAACATTTTTTGGAAAAAATCGAGGAAAAAAGTTGAAACAGTAGACTTTTTTTAAAATTCGAATATTTCAATGGGTACTTAATGGGTTAAGGAAAGTTGTACATCATTCAAACGGAATTCAGATGACCTTTCCAAATATATTTTTTAAATTTGAAGACTTGACTTACAATAGCTGTTATAGTAAAAGAAAGTGTGTCCCTATTAATATTGCCGCCACTGTAAATCAACATTGAAATTAATCACATTAACATCACTGATAATATTTTACCATTTGTCACAAAACGTGAAGTCTGGAAATGTGAAATCTTGCCAACCAAATTTGGCACTGACTTCTAAGGTTCCATACTGTTTTAATATTTGGCCACGCCCCCGTACGCCTTCGCAAATCACAAAAAGAAAATATCCATCAAACCCACAGTTTTGACTCTTGAAAATTTCTCTTGCTTAATACCGTTACCTATTATAACTGGGTATTATTCTACTTAATCGCAACAAGATCGGTAAACGATTAACGCCCCTAGAAGTATGCTATATTTTGTGTATCGTTTGGCGTTGCCATAAGCAACACTGAAATAAACTGAGCAGGGGAATGCCAGCTCGAAGCGAAGTCCTTTAAGGGCAAATGATCTGTCCTGTAATTTATCACATGGCTGTAGCTCATATGTTGGCGGTACTATCAAGTTTCTGTTATCTAGAAATTTATCTCAGATAACGGCTACTTGTCAATCAATTTATTTATAAATAAATTTGAGACCCTGTACTTTCAAAACACAAAGGGTTTATTAGAGACATGTATGTATGTATGCATGTAGGCTTATCTATGTAGGTACGTACATATATCCTAAGCAGATCCAGCTTATTTTATTCGGTCACGCCGCCTTCCGCACTCTCAAATTAGAGGTTTGGCTTATAAGTATGAGATACCAGATGTCTGTCCTGGAAATTTGACATTCCTACGAGAATTCATTCAATTGGTATGTTATTGTAGATGACTAATCTGATCTGATAAAAGTCAAGTATATGACAAATCTGATGGGCGAAATATATTTCATGACTAGAAAAAGTGGTTTCGCCTAATATTTGCAGAATCAATATAAATTTACATATAAAAGAAGTGCATCTCAAACAAGCTGCATATGGTTTTCAGAAACCTATACTCAGAAAAAGATTTGCTCACAAAATAATGATTAATTTGAAGTTAGACTTTTCTTTTCAACCAATAATAATTATTTTTGAGCAAAAAATAAAACTTAAAGAGTAATCATTATTTCATGAGTTTAATTTTTTGCTTAAAATTAAACTCAACCTGTAATCTCGATAAAGCGTAATTTGTTGCTCCCCACAAGAATTTTATTTTAAATGGATTATTATTATGGGTTGTCTTGGCTTATTCACTAGGAATATATATAATTTTTGTCCTTATACCCTAAAAAATGTCGAAATTACAACTTGAGTTTTATTTTGAGATAAAAAAAAAACTCATGATATAATGATTATTCTGTAAGTTTTATTTTTTTGCTCAAAAGTAATGGTTAATGGTAATATTGGTTGAGGAGTAAAGTATGTTACAACTTAAAATGCATCGTAATTTTGTGGGCAAATCTATAAAACTTGAATTAATCAGTATTTTTTTTTTTTTTATAGTTGAGTTTTTTTTTTTTTTAATAAAACTTATAATGATTACGGTCCCTGGTACTTTTTGGGTACTTCAAATGTGTGATCGTACCTAAAGTATTCCAGAAAAATCATATTTTAAGATTGCCGGGATTGCGAAAAGGAAACTTGTTCTCAGACTTGAAAATCCGAGCTCAGTCAGCTTTTGAAATCGTTTGTACTTGAAGTCTTGATTTCTAATTCGAAATCGTAAGAAAAAACAAATGCAGCGCTAGGGATCAGTTAAACACGTGATCAACGTTAATTTTGAGAGCTACACGTAAACTCGTGTGTGCGAGTGAACACAACATTGTATGCACGATTTAATTTTGAAATGTTATTATCAGCAGCACTTGCTGTCTCTCTCTAGCGCTCTATTAGTTTGATTGTGAGATTGTGTGTGTGAGAGCTGGCTAAGTTATTCTGGACACAAACCCATCAACACATGCGCGCCATTTCCCAGGGGGTCGTCGGTTGTTGGTGCTTTCTTCAATGAACATGGAGCATGGAGCACGGAGCATGTCTAAAGTGCCTGCTTGGGCGTTTGGCTACAACTTTTGTAACAGTAACGGCACATCTTCTTCTGTCTGATAAACAAACACGCACCCACATAAATACTGGAGAGACAGTGACGTGGCGCTCTCTCCAACACACACACACACGCACACGTACAAGGAGAAGCACATGAAAAGGCAAAGACAACGTGCACGAGCAACGTTCGGATTCGCTCGTGCTTGCCTTTCGGCAGTTCGTTCAGTCGCCGTTGGCTGATAAGCTCGCAAGCTCCTTTAGTGCCAAACTGTCAATCGTGTAGTGCGGTCATGTGGTGCGGAGCTGTTTCGTGCGCTTACCAATTGTTTTTTTGAGTAGTTTGTTACAGTTGAAAACAGCAGCAGCCGCAGCCGCATCATCGGAAGCAGCAAAAGCAGCAGCAGCTGAAGAAAGCAAAGCAAGAGTCCAACTATTATTTTTTGTTTGTTTGCAACGTCAACACGACAACATCACCATCACCATCCTACAACAACAACAACAGCAACAACAGCAACAACAACAGCAACAACAACAATAACAACATCAGCCAATATCAAGTGTACAACATCAGTGCGAATCCCGAGCCAAACTCGAATGTCTTCACAAAATATTGAAACACATAATTGACACTTGTGTTTGATTTCAATTTCAAAATCATTTTGTTAAGTGTGTTTGTGTTATTTTTTTGTTGTTGTTTTTAAAACGCGTGTGAACAGCAGCCACACAAATTCATAGAAAGCGAGCGAAAGCGCGAGAGGGGAGAAAGCAGAAAGCAGAAAAAAGTAGCGAGCAAACGAGCGCAAAAGGATCCCAGCCAAATATGATGATGAGCTGCTGCAAATGTGCGTGTAAAGTGTGTGTGTGTGTGACCAACAAAAAAATCCGTTTGGCTACTAAAAATATATACATGTATACTATATATAGATGAACATATACATATGTATGTGTGTACATAATACATATATTTATTCAACCCATACAACTAGCATTTTATATTTTTTTTTTCACGTGTGTCTGTGTTTTGAGGTGCAAGACAAAGTTGAAATCGCGCGAATTATGCAAAGCTTCCATTTGATGTGATATGATGTGGTGGGGTGTGGTGTGGTGTGGTGTGGTGTATGTGTGTGTGTGCGTGTGTGTGTGTGTGTGTGTGAGTATGAAGACGAAGACGGGGTCGTTTCGGGTTGGGATGTCAATGTGCTTTCCCTAGCTGTCTTTGTGTTGTGCCGTTAATCCAATTTGCTTAACACACACACACACACACACACTTATAAGTTCAAGTCAAGGAAAATTCTCTCTGCTTGCTGAGCGTGTCAGTGTGTGTGTGCCAATTAGTTGACAAATTACGCAAAACAAATGCCAACTATTAAATTTAACAGCCATTTAGCATAATTTTTGTTGTCCTATTTTATTATATTGCACATTTTATACATTTTTATTTTGAATAGTTTTATGTAACAAAGCAGCACAAAATTGTCACATGCGCTGCGAGGCAGCAAAGGCCGAAAGCATTGCCAAAAGCAGTTCTTGGCCCATTTCCACTCCCCCTCCCCCTCCCCGTTCACGTTCACGTTCTTGCTTCTAATGAAGTTGTGTGTGGCCGCAGCAAAATTGAAGAAGAACAAGAACAAGAAGAAGAAGAAGACGATGAAGCAGGGCACACATACAAAGAAAATTACTCAATCGGTTTGACTCTGTGTCTATGTCTATGTGTGTGTATGTGTGCCACCCTTGGGCTAGGAATTTGCCGCCTCCAAGGATATGAATGTGGATGCTGACTGTATTGTTGTTGCTGTTGTTGTTGTTGCAACAGCGGCCTCATGTCTGCGTCTTGTTATTTTTCGTTGCCTGTGGCAAGACAGTGTGACCAGCAGACAAAAAATGGTGAATGGGGGATACTAGGGGGTGGGTAGGGAGGCAGGAGAGGAGAGGAGAGGTAGAAGTAGGTGCTTTCTTGACGCTAGTGACCAGAATACAATTACCGAGTATTGCCGTGAATTTGATTGGCTTTCCATTTTGATTTTATTGCTTGCATCAGTGAATCCCAATTTAATGTGGCCTACATTCGGGGATTACTTGACAAAAAAAAAAAAAACAAAAAAAAAGTGGAAAAGGTTAAACTTGTTTTAGTCTTTCTATTAAATTATCGATAGATCTATTATTGGTATATACTATATGAAATGCTGTCTAGATTTATCATATTGGTTTTGTTTGCGTTGGTAGATTTGTTACCTTTTCCCATTAATCGAAAATAAGAGTTGGTTGCAATCTTCAAGTTACTTGCCAAATTCTTCATTTAAGGAGAATTATTGTGTTAAATGTATATTTCTCAATTCCGCCGACTTGTACAAAACAATGGTCGTATCTGGATATGTGCTAATTTAAACCAGGGTTTGAAAATGCTACGCTACTCCGTAGTATTTCGAATTGCTCTTGCTACCGCTCTCGATTTGAACAGAGCCGTAGCATAGCCATAGCCGAAAAATAAAAAAGGATTTGCTCTGCTCGGAGCGGAGTTTTGTCGCGTCAAAAACTATGCAATAGCTATAGCAAAAAAATTAAATTATATGCGCTACGGCTACGTAGCGGTAGCTAAAAAACTGAGAGCGAGATGAGAGCAGAGCAAATGCAATATTTTTCATTTACTACGGCTCTCGTGGGATTTTGATTTTTCTACAATTTTGTGATCTGAATTTTATTCATGTGTAGTGTATTCATTCACAATATTTAAATTAAATCAAAGTTTTTAATAAGTAAATCGGAATAACAAATTTTACGTAATGGAAACTTAGTGCATATTTTCAACACTAAACAATGAACAACACTTTTGGGCCATAATCGGCAGAGGCAATCCTTACCTCACACCTTGCTTTAAGTGGTAATCCTGGTAGTACAGCATAAGACAACTCTGTTACATAACTGTCTTTATTGGTAATAAACGGTTAAAATAACAATGCATTACAAAACAGAGATTAAAAAAAACGATCACAGAATTGTAGGAAAATCAAAATCACACAAGAGCCGTAGTAAATGAAAAAAATTGCATTTGCTCTGCTCTCATCTCGCTCTCAGTTTTTTAGCTACCGCTACGTAGCCGTAGCGCATATAATTTAATTTTTTTGCTATAGCTATAGCATAGTTTTTGACGCGACAAAACTCCGCTCCGAGCAGAGCAAATCCTTTTTTATTTTCCGGCTATGGCTATGCTACGGCTCTGTTCAAATCGAGAGCGGTAGCGAGAGCGTAGCAACATTTTTGTAACTCTTGCTGCTACGGAGTAGCTTTTGCGAACCCTGATTTAAACCGTTTGTTATACCAGTTTATTAAAAGGATATACAATTTGATTTTGTTTCTGATAATTGCCGAACACACATACACAAATTGACTTCTAATAAATAGCTGCCGATACTAAAAAAGGATAAGCGATACATAAGTTGTTACGATAAGTTCGGGTTATTGCCCTAATGCGTAATGGAAAACTATGTGAAATAGCTGACTGGCAAATTTATAACAATTTCATATAATGCTCTATTGTCGATGACAAAGCAGAGTACAGCTTTAGCTGATCGATAAACGATAAATGATTGCAAGTATAGTTAAAAAAATGAAAAAAAAATGTTGCAATTGTGTGACGGGCTCTTAAAGCGCGCTGACAATAGCCGAGATTTTAAGCACACAGCACACACAGAGAGTCAATTGACTGGTTCGCTGAGTGCCAACTGACACCACCCTCAGAAAGTTACACATACGGCCCGTAAGCCAAGGAGTTGAGCTAATGTTTGCCAGACCCGCTTGCCCAAGCATTTGGTCATTCACTTTTTTGTTGGTTTGTTTGTTTGTTTGTTGGCTCGTTCGCTGCTCGTTTTACGATTTTGATGGCAGCTACGTGGACGATGGACGAAAAACGGACCATGAGCCGTGAGCCATGACAAGACAAGAGGCGAGAGGCGATAGGCGACAAGCGAAAGGCGGGTCGCTTTGCTTTCCTATTTTCGTCCTACCCAAGAGCTGTGAATGAATGTCATAATCGATAAATGAATGCTGAAAGTGTCGCTGCTTGTCCTCTGGCTGCTGCTGCTGCTGATGCCGATGTGTCCAGTCCTTTCTCCATAAATGTGTTTAATTACTGCCAATGGCACAAACACAAACACAAACACACAACAAAAACACGCGGCGAATTGAGAGAGCTGAGAGGCGAATGGACGAAAGCAGCAAAAAAAGGAATACCCAAAATGACACTCGCAGTCACATTCGAAATGACGAAAAATAAACACTGAAGCACAAGCGGCAAAAGTAACACACACACACACACACACACAAACAGATAGAGAGAAAGACACAAATACGTAGACACAGGCGTTAAAAGAAACATGAAAGAAAGGATTTCCCTGGCATGCCGAAGATTCGATGCTCTCGCAAATGCCTGTATTTCATTTTCGACTGATTGATTTTGTTTGTATTTTTCTTTTTTTCAAAGAAAGATATAATTAATCTGTATGTTTTTTATATTTACTCAAAGTTTATTTTGAGATGTACATATGTGAACTGTATGAATCTGTGAAATGGGCTAGAAATCTCAGAAAAAATTTAAAGTGATTCACACTGATGATGGTTTGCGACCAAAAAAAAAACTTGCGATTCCTGGAAAAAATCCGTCCCAAAACTTGATTCAAGTACGATTTTTTCAATTCCTTCAAAAATTTGATGATCGGTAGCGTTAATGCTAAGTGATTGCCATTTTATGTGCATATTTTGTTAGTTTTAAAGAGAGATCCTGAATATATGCTATAAAAAAACATACCAAAATCAAGAATTTTAAACTTGAATTTTGGAACGATTTCTATTTTCTGTGTATGGTATATGAACATCTCTAATGGGGTCTAACACACTTCCTTTACACAGTTTGCGACAAAAATGTAACACCCTCTGTAAGAGTATAAAAGGGCGAAAGAAGGCGAAGGCGACGACGACGACGGCGACGACGACGAAAGCGTCGCAGCAGCAGAAGACGCCAGCGCAAGCGGTGAGTTGGACAAATGCGGCGACATGTTTGCTCTGTGTGTGTGTGTCTATGTGTGTGTGTTAGTGCGGCTGCTGCGCGCTCTCTTGCGCTCCCTTTGTATGTGTGTATGTGTTAGTGTGCTTGTGTGCGTGCCTCTCAGTGTTTTTGTGCTAGCGATAATAATAAAAACGTAGAAGCAAAAGAACCAACACCATGTGTTTGTATGTACGCCTGTGTGTGTGTGTGTGTGTGAGTGTGAGTGCTTGTATAGTCATGACTCTGTACAGCAAAAGAAAATGCCAAGAAATGAAGTGTCTCTCTTCTTTCTCAGTTATGCGGTGTCGTCTTTTTGCCTTAGCTAGCATTCTATGCTGCTTGTGAGCGTTTCTATTTGTGTGAGTCATACATACATACATGCAAACATACATACATATGTGTTCCTCTGTGACTGTGTCTGTGTGTCCTACAATTACATAATATGCGCCGCGCATCGCTGAAGACGCTAAGAGAATTGTAAAAGCCTTTGAAATTCATCATATTTTTTTTTAATTTATTATATTTAATTGCCTTTAATTGTTTCTCAAATTAAATATGTGCATATATTATTCATGCTTTTATTTTATTTCCGATTCGATTATTGTATTGATTTAAGCAACTGGCGGCTCGCAAAGCATCAAATGAAAGTGAAAGATGTCCAAACCATTATGTGATTTCGTGTGTGTGCAGTTTTTATGCGTTTACACAAAACCGGCATTAGTCTTTGTGCTCGTATTTGTATTTGTGTGTGTCGTGTGTGATTGTGCGTAGTTGTGTGTGTGTGCATGTGTGTGAGTTTGTCCTACTGCCCTAATGAAATTACATGCACGCTAGGACAAACTGCTAACCTGCACAAAATACACCACTCTACACATCATGCATGGGCACAACCACTTCATGCAGTGCTTACACACACACACACACACACATCCATGCATAAGCACACACAATACATACATATCTATGCGCTGCGTATTGTGGGAAATTGAAAGGGTGGGAACAGCTGCATCAGCAGCGAGTGCAGAAGGACGCCGCGCATTATTACAATTTTGTAAACACACACAGTCACACACTTGAAGTGTGTACAGTAGAAACTCTACTCGACCTGCAGTTTGAAATGTTTTTCCAATTCAGTTTTTTTGACCAGAGAACGATTAGCGTCATAGTTTTTTGAAAGGAAACGTTTCATTTAAAAATCGATTCCATATACATTTTTATAGCATACTTTTCGGCATGCTTGAAGTAATGTGCAGTAATTATGCATAATTTATTTCTAAGTACAATTTTTTTAGGGCTTCACATATAAGTGAAGTCTATTGATAAACCTACTTATTTCTGTGAATATATATTCTTGAACAAAATAATGGGCTATGTTTAAATCATTTGTGCAAGTCGGAAAAAAAATTTGGGGATCAAAACTTTATTTTGCACCGTGAACGAGTCTTAGAAACGCAGGACTCTACGGTTTCAGTTTGAATAAATGGGTAATTACTATTTCTTGACTATCTTAATATCAAGTAAAAAGTAAGAAATTAATGTTAATTTTTTTCCCCCGAGGTTCGGGTTAAATTCCCTTTCGAAAAACTTAAAAAGCTCCGTGAGAATTTGAGCCGAATTGCAGCCTAGATTTTTGAATATCCACTTGCTTTGATATTTTTCGCAAAAAAATTTCAAAATGGGATTATCACATTTTTAGTCGGGTATTGTGAGTTTTCACTGTGCTCCCCCACATCGCATTAACGCCCCTCTACTCGATTTTCAAACTGTTTTGTTGGCCTTTTGTGCATTTTCATAAATTGCATTTAGTTAGCAAAGTTTTTGACACTTTGAGTTGATTTGATTTTCATTTGATGGGTGAGCTGCGGTGCGGATGCGGATGCGGGGCCAAGGTTATTCAGCTGACAAGTGTGTACGTAGGTGTGTATGTACAGATGTACATACATACAGTTTGTACACATGCTAGCGTGTAAGCTGGACAAATGGTTTGTAATGCACTTGCAGTTGAGAGTTACACAGTAGTTGAGTGAAAGTTGACCCAGTTGGTGCTTTTCATTCCACGCTCTCTTACACGAAATTACTTTTTCGTTGTTCTGTTATATTGTAGCATTGTACTATGGGCTTTTTGCCATTTTCGTTGGAGTTTGATCCGTTTAAATATTTTGCATAGAGTTTATAATATAAATATACATACTCTTGTATTTTTTTTTTGTTTTCCAAGCTATCTGTACCAAATTTGTAGGCTTTTATAATCATGATTTTAATATTTCGACAACTATTTATTGTCATACTATTATCATAACCATAGGTATCAGAGACAACTTTTTGCATTCAAAAAATGATTTAGATTAATATGATTATAAACATTACGAGGAAAAAAATGCCATAAGTACAATTGGTCAACAAAAGAAATCTAATTAAAATAGTACAAAATTTTAATTTTTTTTTAATTGTATGTACTTCTGTTATGATTACTTAATATTGCAATCGTTTATTCTTTTAAACATCTGTAAAAAGTTCTTGAATAAAATACCTTTAAAAATTGACTAATGAAAAAAGGTCAATTACCCGATAGTACTAAATATTGGCAGTAGAAAATCCTTAGAGCCAAAACCAACAACCACACAAAAAACCTTTTCAAAAGGCACTCAAGGGCAATTCCATGCTCTTTAAAAGTATAAATAAGTTCCCCAAGCAAGTGATGTATCTCAGGATACTTTATTAAATAAATAACTGAAAGTTGGCCAAATGGTTAGTATATAAACAACAGAGAGAAATGTGTCAAAACTTTTGAGCCACATATAAGTATGTATATTTAATAAGCATCATAAACAAACTTATAAACAAAACCAAGGCTTTCTGTCCTCTATCCCTGTGTCCAAGAAATATGTTATGTTGAGCTGTTCGTATATTAATTCTTCAAACTTTGTATGTGCTTTCTGTCGTCCTTGTAGCTCTCTTTAGAAAATTTAACCTACTTATTTATACTGTGGTGACCTTCCTATGCAAGTCTTTCACCCTTTCCATTGTTACAGGCTCCATTTTTTCACTTGTATCCTAAAAATTACTATTTTAACCCCTTTTTCCTACTTTTCACACAAACAGTGACTTTTTAGCAATTTTCAAAAAATCATAAAAACTACTAGCAAAAATATTTTTGAAAATTTTTTTTTGCCAGTTACTCTTTGAATTGTTTCAAGAACTTTTTTGCATACAAATATTTTTTTGAAAAAATCGAGGATAAAAGTTGAAAAAATACTTAGTGGGTACTTCATTTTTGCATCATTCAAACGGAATTTGAACGACTTTTGCAAATATATCACTGCGGACAGCAGTCCGCGCTAGTGACGAAAGCAGCACGAAGGGTGCGAGAATTTAAGAATTTTATTCTTATATTAAGAACTTACGATTTTCAAGATTAATATTCTTAGTTTTAGTAATTTGGTCTTAAAATGTTCTTATCTCAAGAAAAAAAAATTTAAGATGAATGTTGTTGATTTTAGAAAGTGGTCTTTTTTTTCAGTGTACGCATAGTTTCTTTGGCTAATGTAAATATTAATAATTTAAAGTAAAACTGTGTGTAACGTCTGCAACAGACAAAAATTAAGATTTTTATTTAACGAGACTACTTATAATTATTTTCAAAGCTGTCAAATATATAGTCAAATATTTTACTTAATTTTTTGTAGTTGGATATTTTTTGTTTATTATGCAAAATTAGCTAAAAAATGTGAAAATGCACATTAGCCTCATAGTCGACTTCGATTTTTTATAACGTCCGCGACAGAACTTTCAGCAAGCTTACCTTCTTTTTCTTTTTCTAAAATAAAACTGAATTTTACAAAAAATTTTATAAAAATGTACAAATCTGAACGCGAGCATAAAAATATGCTGGATTAGCCCATACATATGGCATCGCTCCATCCGCAATTCCAAATTTAGTTATAATTTTAATGCAAAGTATTAGACCAAAATATCTTGTTTCGAGATAGCATTATTAACCACAGATATTACGCAATTCCACTCTTTCAGACAACTATGTGAGGCTGTGCCGATCGTGTAGCGGATATATCGTAGTCGTTGGCTCGCGACTGAAATTGAAATTTATCGAGAGAAATTGAAAGCAACAGTGCTAGGTCATAAATAACAATGCGGCTACGAGTGCGACAACAACAACTTGTTGTTGAGAGACGAGAGCTGAGAGCTGAGAGCGAGAGCTGAACTGTTCAGAACTGCTTGCGCTGTAATTCACTTTATCATTTGGAAGAGTCTGCTCAGCGCTGCTCGGCTTGATTACGAGTATGTATCACCAGGTCCGGGTCCAAGTCCGTGTCCGGGTCCGAGGGTTATTTGCACGTTCTGCCAGTTTCCGGCTGACGCCGCTGTTGTTGCTCGACCGCGTACTATACTCGAAGCTCATTTGCCATGTTGCTTTATTACCATCTTTATTTGTCCATTGGCCGTTGCCGCTGTCGTTGGCGTTGTACGTGCCTATTAGCTGGAACGTGTTTCATTTCTGGCTCTCTAGTGCTTTCAACGAGTAGTGTCCAATGAGCATACGCCCAAATGAACATGCCAATGGGCTTGTAATTCTCAACTGATTCTGATTAGTGCGCTCATGAATACGCACAATAATATATTAAGTATACTCCACGATGGTATGTTTGACTATTTTTTGTTTGTTTGAAATAAATTAATAACTCCAGAGCGATACAATACTTATATTCTGGTCTTCATTTCGGTATTGAGCTTAAAATAACAATTGAAATTAAGCTTGCGGGAAGCGGGCGTGGTTTTTTGTTTCTTACGCTATCCGGATCTTATGATCTTAACACTTTGTCAGCAAATTGTCGAAATCGGATAGCTAAATTATATAGCTCATATAACCATAGGAATATTAGAGCTTATATAAATAACTTTTTTGATTTTCAAGTTATCTAAGTAGACCAAACTCACAATATATAACAAATATTATTGTACCACACATATTGACAAAAATGATCCAGATCAGATTACTATAACTTTATAGGAAAAATAAGCTTGCAGCCGAGTTTTGTATGGAAAAATAAATTTTTTATAAAATTTGGTTACAAAGGATTATAATTATAGATATTAACTGTATTCCAAAAGTACTCGTATGGATTTATGTATATATGGACTACTTTAATTTGCTTTCATTGCATTTTTCTTCGTTTACTTATTCTTCTATTGTCTTTTCGATCAAATTCGTTTGATATGTTGAGCCGAGTGCTAGTGAAACGTTAATTTCGAGTTTAAGCTCACCACTCTCGATAGAATCTTTTCTTTAATGAAATTTGATAATTTTGCAATCGTTTCCCAAAATAGCAGCAGTTTTTTTCAGATAAATTTTGCCCGTTTTTTTCATGTATGTTTTTGGCATAAGTAAATCAAATGGGTTGCAGAAAATCAATCAAAATTCAATTTTCTTGTCCCTTTTTCTTTTAAATTGTATTTTTTACTTTATACTTTTGGTAATACATTTTCGTGAATTTCCATTTAATTATGAGCGTTTACTCGAACTCAACGGCAAATTGATTATATTCGCATGTATCTCAGTTGGGTTATATGTACATTTCTTTCGTCCTGTTTTTGCTATTATCTCTACAATCAATCACATTGATTTTGGCCCAAGCAGGGACTTGGTCCGTTTACGGGGAATGGGTCCAAACAGAAACGAAACCGGTTATCAGCTGGACCCAAAATGAAAGGCCAAAAAATATAAAATTTCAGGCTCGTCTATATACATACACTCACATGCTAAGAAGGAGGGAGAATGAGAGAGAGAGAGAGGAAGACAAGTAGGCGCATATTAAAGTGATGGTAAATGCACACTTGGGACTGTACCCGACCTTGTTCCCGTCTCCATTTCCGACTCCGGCTACGTCTTCATCTCCATCTCCATCTCCATCTCTATCTCCGACTCCGGCTACGTCTCCGGCTGTGCTGCACGGCCTTTTGCTTTTGCGTGCGTCGGACATGAGGCATGTCAAATAGTTGTCAATTATTTTTATTACAATTTCCCTTTTGGGTGTTTGCGTCTGTCTGCCTTGACTTGCTGTTGCGACTTTTTATGGTCACCGCCTTCTGCCTTTCTCTTCTTCATTTTCATGCTTTTTTTTAAATATATTATTTGGCTGCGCGTCTTTTGTTGATTGCCACGCAAGCGATGTCGTCCTTGTTGTCCTTGCCACATATGTACATCTGTATACATATGCTTGCCTTAATTGGCATTCAACTCTGCGTCTGTGTGTGTGTATGTGACAGTATGTGTGTATATATTTTATAATTTTGCCATTTCTTTGCGCCTCACATTGCATACACATTTCCGTTTCTTGCCATTTCTTTTTTCTGCTTTCTGCTTTCATGCGCATTGTGCGCGCATTCCCTGTCATTCGCGTAATTGTATGGGTGTATAAGTGTGCATATATATGTATGTGTATGTGTGTGTGTGTGTGTGTGCATGTGTGTGTGCACCATTTCAAGCGGCTCAAACTGTGAGTAGCGCGTTACCTTTTTGTTGGCAGCCTTATGGTAACAACAAAATTCAAATCCAGCGGAAGTAATTTGACGCACACGCCAAGAAGGGGGCGGGGCAGCTTAGCGGGGAATGGTGGAGTGAGGGGTAACTCTGTGACCTAAAGCTGCGGCACACACTCGTGACGCTTTACAAAAAAGGCAGCCAAGACAGCAGGAGCAGGAGCCGCAGAACGAGGCGCCGCCGTCCACGTTCATCATTTTGAATGCGAATTGACAGGCAGCGCCAACTGTTGGCACTCGGAACTGGAACTGACGAATTGAGGAACTGAGCAACTGCTGCTGAATGGGATGCTGCCAATTATGTGCGTGCCACGTTGCCAGCTGCTAAGTGCTTCGCTCTCTCACACTCACACACACACACACACACCATACATATATGTAGTGGTACGTGTGCCCATTGGCAGCTTGCAAAATTTGTGCTGCATACTCGTACTTTCAGAAGTCGTTCAGATTTTATTTGCTCCAATTATATATTTCAGCTAATTAGCTTACACTTTACACATGTGCAAAAACAAGCTGATGACTGATGTAAAGCGTTAAATAATTATGTCAGTCAGTCAGTCAGTCAGTCAATCCTAGGCTCGTGCTGAAACGCAAATCTGTTCGAACTCTTGCCCTTTTTTCAAAAGGGTCTCGCTCTCTACCAAAAGAGGCGTGTGGAATACGAATACGAATTTCAACAAATCCCATTCGAATGGCAGACAAATACCACCGGCTGTTGCTTTTGAGTGCGTGATTTGTGTTGACTTTTGTAGGCGGGCACTCTCAAATGATTCGATTGAAATTTGATGAATATACATCAGTAAAGCGCTCGAGTGAGTGTTATTTACAATCTCATTACCACATTCACATTTCCAGCTGAAGAATGTCATTGATTATAGCATCTTTTAATTTGATTATTTAGTATATATACGAGTACGAGTACAATCAAATCGCTTATCGATTGGCTTTCGACAATATAATCGTAGTTAACCGGCAAGAAGCTAAAAATGCATAACACTGTTCCAAGTCTAAATTATATTTCTTTTATGTCTTTCCATTCAGTATGACCTACAAATTTGTTGATTTAAATTTTTATTGATTTATTCAAACAAATTGAGCTCCATCTATCTCCTGATCATAAAACGAACAATCATGTTGTCCAATTAGCAGCCAGCTCAACTTTGTAGCGCTTTAAAATAAATCGAAAGTATAATTATTTTTTTATAAATGTATTCTTTATGCCGTCTTAAAAATTAAAGATTTTAAGACAATTTGAATTAAATTGTGTGGCGATATCCTGCTTGTTAAATAAGATTATGGAGGATCCAAAGGACTTTATACATATCGCTTTTATTAATCGCCTGATCAGTTAATTTTCAAGATTGTGAATACTCGGCTGTTATTGCTACACTTTCAATCTCGATTCGAGAGTGATTAATTAACCTATAATCATCTGAATTAGGATTTGACTTTAATTGTTTACAATTATAAAGTCAGGGACAAAAATAAAAGTTATTGATAAAGATTTCAATAAAACAAATTCAACTAAAAGAACAAATTCAAATTGTGTTAAAAGTATATCAAATCGTTTGTTATAATAGTAATTTTGCAAATAGCCAATAATCGTATTTTTAAGACTTAAAATTGCAATGCAAATAATGGTTTTTAATCATTTTTATTAAATTCATCAATAATATTGAATAATATTGATTTTTAATAAATCAGTCTTTGAATAATGATTATAATGTGACGTGACTTTTCAGTTATTCCTCGTAGCAATTGCGGTCATTCGACCTTCAGAATACGGCAATGGAACAAAATTGAAATACATTTTAATTGCGACTTTTGGTCAATATTTATCTGGAGAGATACAGTAACAGCTGTAGTTCTTATCGCTGAACACGAGTATGCTTACTCTTATCAGTGAACACGCTTAGGCAACTACAAGTAGAATTTAAATAAATTTAAGTTTTCTGCTGCATTGCTTGACAACTGGAAACTGGCAACGAGAGGCCATTAATTTTCATTCCCATCGCCATTAAAGCACTTTTCAATTTTTCAAAGGGGGCACAAATTTCTGACATTGAAAAATTATCCGGGCAAAGGACAAACAAACGGACTACGTACAGCGGACACGGCAATTCGGAAAACAGAGCATACACCACGTGGAATAAAAAGAAAAAAAAAAAAAATTAAAATAAAAAGCTGAGTAAAAGTATGGCAAGTGTGGCAAATATGGCCTCCAAGTCCAAGTCGCGCCCTAATGAGGGGGTCAAAGAGCTAAGAAGCTGTCCGTCAGATGATGGTAGGTTAATAACTTCTAGCCTAACTTCGGCTATCGACTGAGATTTGAGCTTGCAAGATAAAATGCAGCTGTTAAATGCTGTAAAAAGCGACTCCTCCTCCGCCATCATTTTGCCCATCAGCTCTGACATAGTTACATTTCCATTAAGTGGAACTTGAACTCAAGTTCAGTGCGCTTTTCTAACATTGGTTTCATTCAATTACTAAGCAAACTAGAAAACTTTAATAGCTTCGCTCAAAAGTATGCTATACCAAATTGAATGAGAGCAAGATGTAACCATAACCAGGAAACTAAGGAAACTTTTTATATGATTTTGGAATTAATTAAGAACTCGAGAATGAATCAATGGCATCTAAAAGTGGGCGTGACACAGCCTCTACAATACGCCATTTTTTTGTCTTTAAACTTTAATTTTTTTTTCTAGTAAATTTTAATATGTAAAGCACAAAGAATATCTTTAGCTTTCGGCTCTTAAAATTTGCTCACTGTACCAATTATAAATGCCAGTAGTTGCCGCTTTATATCCATTTAAAATATAATCCGCTTTTGCGTTTTTTACCTTCATTGAGTTTTATGTGGACAATGAATCCGCGACTTTAAATTAGGGTTATGCGATAAACATTTTAATGTTTCACTTTTGTTCTCAATTATGCAACCAAGAACAATTTCTACAATTTACGGTCACAAACAAATACTTAGTAAAAGCCTCTCTAAATAGACTACATTGCAAAGCCTTACAAATTATAAATAAGGAAGGTTTATTGTATATCATTTTAGCCAGCACATGCGTGGAAAAACTGCCCATAGTACCCATAGGATAGAATATTCATATTTAAAGAGTTATTTGACATTTAACACTTGAGCATGCATATTTCAAGCTGAATAGTTCTATCTAGGGACCCAAAATAACAGTTATAAACACAAAGTTGAGCTAAATAGAAGCATAATGTTCCCTAACAAATATGAAGCAAATATGCTACAGCTAAATACATAATACTCCTAGGAGAATATGTGTCTTTCTAATTTAAGAAATCATATTTTTTGGTCTTCAATGAAAACGTATCTAATTAAGCTTTATTTTAAATTACGAAATAATAGTTATTTTCTTATAATTTATGACTGCAAAAGTTTGTTATTTGTTTGTTTTACTTGTTGTAGATGTTGATGTCGAATACGCTAACAAAATTATATATTCTGCATTTAATCTGGATTTCCATATTAATTTTATGTCTTGTGGTAAGCAGCGTGCAAATTCAGTAGCCAATTGGCCATAAACATTCCATTGGAATCCTTTGGGAAACGGGGGCAGGGAAATCCCACAGACACGAGTACACAACAAAGAGACACTGCCACAGGAGTGCCATCCATTCGATGAATCCTTGAGGCAGCAACTCTGCGAGTCAAAGCCACGAGCCACAAATCGAAGCGGAAAGTGCATTAAAAATTCAATTGCTTTTTTCCAAAAGGGAAATTCTCTTCACACACATTGCAAAGGGCATAGATATGAGATGGTTTACCCAAAACTCGAGTCGAGAGTTAAAACTACATTGTTTATTGCGTCGTCAAGTTTCATGCAGTAAAGAGATTCAGCAACAGATTCAAAAGAAGAAACAGAACCAGGGACTAAAAACCAAACGAATGATACGCAATTTCCCCAGAGCTCACTTTATTTTTTCGGAGATGATAATAATTGTATTGTGATCTGTTACGCTTGGTGGTTGAATGCCTGACTGAAGGATGTGCAACGCCTTAGGATCATGTAATTGCATTAATCTTTGCTCCTCATATGGTAACAACACACACACACACACACAAAAACACACACATGCAAGCAAAACAGTTTTTAATTGAATTTCTCGTGTATTCACATGGTATTCACATACATATATGAATACAAATTTAAATGCAAATAGGGATGAAATACCCCACTAACACACTCACACTCACATACACACCCACATACACACACACACACCCATATACACACCCACATCACACCAGAGAACATAAATCAACCTCAACCCAGATATAGCTAAGCATTATTCAATGCGATTCGATTTAAAACAGAGAAACAAAGGAGTCTAAACAGCTTATAAATCCCACAAGTGCCAAAGATTGAATACCCTTTGCGTGCCCTCTAAGCAGAATCGGTTAAGAGAAACAAAAAATTAATCTAATCGTTAATCAATACCATGCATCGTCTTAAAGTTAAATATGATTAAAAAGACCATACTTTGATTTAGTCTATTTATTTATTTATTTATCTAACAGTCGACAGATTTTTAATTTTATTAAAAATGAATTAAATTTCACTAAGAACAATTTTAAATTCGTTACTCTAAAGATATAAAAGTTTAAAAAAAAATTGTAAACGACTTTGTTTCTGATGCGAATCAAGAATATATTGTATTATATACCTCTTCTGTCTTAAATAACTGTGTTAGCTTCGCAGATATTTAGTTTATCCTCGACTAGGGTGTAAAAAGCAGCTATAACAAGTTTAAGCTTAGCTCTGAATTAAGCGTCAGTTACACAGATCATATTATTGGTTTTATGGTCTCCTATGATGCATTACAGATTTGATGACAAACTCATGAAAAGGGCATTCAAGATATTATGGCACACAGTCGTATAGCTCAAAATAAACGTATAGTAGTAGTATAAATGTACGAGTATATGGCTTGGCAAAAGCCTTTTCAAGTGCCAAAATTGATTATGTTTGGATCGAAACAAAAGCAAGTAAAACAAAGAGAGAGAGAGAGAGAGAAAAAAGAAAGACGACGAAGGCTTACGCGGCGTATGAGCGATTTGGGGTCCTCGAGGACTTCCGTTCGCAGAGCAATTGATACAAAATCATGGGCACAATTTGTGCAAATTGCTTTATCGCGCGCCGGGCAAAAAGCGCTGACTGAAAACGTTGTCATGTTTATGCATGAGCTTCACCGTAAAGTAAACGCTAAATATTCCAATACCCATAACACTGTCCTACATATAAAAGGGGAACTCGAGTTTCACTTTTTGAGCCGATTTTTTGCCAGTTGCTGGACCGGACCGGGTGTATTCCGGTCGTTAATTTCGTTCAATTTTTTGCTGGCTGTCCGCGACTTTCGATATTGTATAAAATATATGTATAATTTTTGATAAATTGAAAGACACGACAAGGTGGCTGCTTCTGATTGTGGTTGTGGTTGGTTGCTTGCTTGGGTGGTTGTGTGGTTCGGTGGTGGTTCGGTTGCATGTAGCCCGCCATCAAGAAGCATCAGAAAAAACCATCAGCCATCAGATGGCCTTGTGTGTTGGCCATTCCTGGCCCTGAGCTCATGCAAATGACGGTCCTAATTTATGCTGCGGTTCGGTTACACAAATTTTCATGGAGCTCACTTTGGGGGACGACCATGTGGACTGACAGACCAAGAGACTGACGGATGGACTGCAGGACTGTGAGACTGTGGGAATTGCGGCCAGCTGCTTGACCTACTGCGGCATTTGGAATCACTTAAGTCGCTCCACATGTACGACGAGTCAACATTTGGCTTAGTCAAGGATCTGCCGCAAAACTTAGACTCAGCTTCTGTCTTTGTCTTTGTCTCTGTTTCTGTCTCGGGCCAACATATTCACAATTCGAGGGGGACAAGCGGCTGACAGGCATTGGAATTCATGTAAACGACAATACGGATACATAGCCAAACATAAATAGAAGAGAAAAGACAACTAGACAAGGGTAACAGCAGCTCGGAACAGGCTACTTAGTGGCCGACGTTTGACATAATCGCTGATGAGGGATTCCTTATATTCCCCAAACAAAAAACAAAAAAAAAAGGGAAGCTACATTGACTGCAATACGAATACACAATACACTAACATTATTATTTTAATTAATTATGAACTATTGATAACAGAGAACTTTCGGAAGATTCTCTTGGACAACAGCTTTGTTTGAAAATTATTTGTAGGAAGCTTTATAAGAACTGCTATTAATTTTATTGCTGGATACTCGTTCAGTTCTGACAGTCTTTGTCTAGAAGAACATCTAGAAAGTATTCTTGCGAATTTTGTGCATCATCTTTAGGCTAATTTTCATTCAGCTCAGCTTTATCAAATCTTCTGCTTATTGAAAGACTAGCGAGTTATTAAATTCACTTGAGCGATTTCATATATAAAATGAAAAAAATCTCTGTCTACCTAATTTATATTACTATTTGTATATTGGCAACTGAGCAATTTATTAGTCAGTAATGTTAACAGCTACAAACATATGAATTTAAAAAATAAAAAAAGAGACTAGTCGAAATTGATGCAATTAAAATGTTTGCCACATTTTTTTCATAATCCACTTTTCGATGCCAAAACTACAAGTGCATCACCATGTAAAAATACTATAGTAAACACACTATAACTAGTAAACCTCACTGCCAATTTCATCGTGTGTGAATGTATTTTTTTCAATTATTCAGGAAAGTATCGTATGTCCCAAACATGAATATAAAATGTTTCATTCTTTATTTTCATTGGGCAAAAATGCATTGCATTTAATTATACAGTTAGCAAAAATTGTAAATTATTTACAGACTTAGCCCCATCCAAGGGCGTCAAAATATTTTTTTCACTTTTCACAATCACTCTGGTTTAATTTCGGAAGCTAAATAATGTAATGTTATGTGTTTCACATAAAGTCTTAGTTCTATACAAACAATAAAATTTGACAATAAGAAACTCTGTATGCTTATCAACGAATGGCAGTCAATCATCGATTGAACACTGTAGGATTCCTTGAGAAAATTAATTGCCTCTATTTATTCAGCCCGAAATTGTGGTGAGCTCTGTCTTAGAAAATTATATAATTTACCTTAATTTCAAAGGAAGACAGTTTAAATAATGCCGAAATAATCGTGTGTGAACAAAAGCCTTTATTATATACAAACAATACAATTTGGCAATAAGAAACTCTGTATGCTTATCATCGAGTGGCAGTCAATCATCGATTGAACACTGCAGAATTCCTTGATAAAATTAATTCCTCTATTTATTCAGCCTGAAATTGTGGTGAGCTGTGTCTTTGAAAGATTATATAATTTAACTAAATTTCGGAGGAGTACACATAAAATATTGCAGTAAACAAATGAATTTTCAATAGTAAATATAAGCGCAGAATCAATTCATGAAGCATGTCACATGGTACTGGTGCGAGTAGTGTTTTAACGTAATTTATGCCCTTCAATAAAAAGCCGCAGGCGACTTTGAATGGACTTATTAGTTGAGTAAGTCAAGTGTCGAGCCCCGAGAGGGGCCTGTTGGTCAACTGATGAGACCGATTAGCAGCGTTTGCCAGTCTGTCACGTGCTGTGCGGACTTTGGACTTTGGACTTTGGACTGTGGACTGCCCAGCGCTCTAATTAACCGCAATCTCAGCGAGTGTCGTTCAGGGAATTGCGCATACGCCGCGTGTGCCGGCACTTATTTCGCCACTGGAGAAATCTTTTGGCCTTCTCGCGATTGCAATATGATGATAAGTTTTTTATTTTTTTTGTTGTTTTTTTTTTGTAAATTTGTTGCTGGGTGCAGAGGCAACGACTTTGACAAGTGGTTACCATTCTTTAATGTCACATTTTGTCGCCGCACAAACGGGGCTGGGCTGGGTTTTTGCGTTGAACGGTTTTACTGGCCAATGAAGCGTAAATTTTGAAATTGAAATCATGAGTAGCAAGACCAGAAATTGAACTGGAATGAGTGGAGAAATTGAACAGTAGAGGAGTCGGAGTCGGAAAGAAGAGAAGAGAAGAGACTGCCTGACTGTTTATCTTCCACGTTGTCGACTGTCGTTGGATGCTTCATTGAGTTTCATGTATACTACATATATTTACAGCGAAATGAAAAGAGAAGAGAAATGTGCAGATACTTACTATGTCAATAACTGTTGTGCAGTTATACTCTGTGTATATGTATGTACATGTACTATAAGTATGTACAGCGGGGCATAAAATCATTCTTTCAAGTTATCTCCATTGACGGCCTACTTCAACAACTAACAACCCGTGTTCCGGGCCAAAACTCATAAAACTTGTAGCGGGCGGCCGCTTGGACTAAGCCGTTTAAGCGGCTGGTCACAAAGTGTTAAGTCCGTTGCCTGTTATGCCCTTCTGGCCGCCCTTTTGGCCTTGGCTAGCAAGCGGCTGCCTTTGAATGCTTTATAATTACATTTTATGTGGCAGAGCTGTCGTTTACTCTCGTGTATATTGTATATTGTGCTCTCTTTTGTATACCTATGGTATGTATTTATAAAGAGCCAACAGGTGCAAAAGCTGCCTGAGAATGGAGAATGAAGGGATCCCAGCAGGTAACCCAACAATTCACTTTTCTCGTCCTCATCCTCGTCCTCTTCCTTGTCATGCTTTTGTTTGCCATGCGAAGCTTATTTAGTTTCGAGTTTTATTGAATGTTTTGTGCTGCGTATACGTAATGGATTTTCGTTTTGTAATTGCACGAGTTTTATGTTCGTCTTTCTGCCTTAATATTAAGGGCAACATTCTTAGGCCGCTTTTAAGCCTTTACCTTCGCCTAGTTTGGTTTTGGTCTTATGTCAATGCAAATAAATCAAGCTAAATAAAAAAGAAGCATAAATGTTGATCCTAATCTTATCTGGCGGCAGAGATACATGAAGCAATATTTGGTTTTATTTTAATAAATTCTTCCCTCCGCTTCCTGCATCTACATACTCGAACACTCGTATAGACAGAACGGAACAGAAGAGTACGTAACCGTAATAAATCTCGATGTCTGGTTAACAAATGTGAACTGTTGGGCATAAAATGAAAGGCATGTTATGAATGCGGCTTACAATTTTCCCAGTTTACATTTGCCCAATCCCTGGCTACGTGTTTCTTTTCCCCTCGCACATTGTTTAAGCAGCCGTCTCTATCTTCCTGTTTTTCTCTGTCTGGGAGCTAAACATCACCCTGATTGAGCTGACTGAATGCCTGATTGTTTTGAAAGGTAATCGGATTGATAATCATTGATGCAGCTAGCTCCATTGTTAACACTGTTGCCCTTTGAGTGCTTTCTGGTTGATATAATGCCAATTGATTGGACATAGATTATTTGATTGAACGATCGCTTATTGTTTATACATCCGAGAAGATAATGCGCTATATTAGCTGAAAACAAAAATGACCGTCATGAGTTCGAGATTTATTTATACATTGCTTGAATTAATTACACGTACATAGATGCAAATTGTCCATCACGTCATCCCCCGATTGCAGAAACAGGTCGTAAAATAATAATAATAGTAATAACAATAATAAATAAATAAGACTTGTTTTATCTTTTTTTAGTTGTAATGTAATCATATTTCAATTTTTTTTAAAGGTTCCAGAAAAATGTAAAAACAGGTTATATATTCGTAAATTGAAATAGGCAGACATAGTTGATTAAAAAAAAAAAATAAAAATATTTCACATATTTTTAATTTCAAAAGAAAAGTAGAATTTAAATATCTTCTTAGCTGAAAATGGGCAGCTACATACTTTTTGTATGCATTGAAAATGTACATATGTAGATTGATAAGCAATTGACGTATGATAAAATCATTAAAGAGCTTTACCTACGCATTGATTGATTGGTTAATTGGTTGAATAACTTAATAAATTAGACGCCACCAATAAATAATTAAGCGCATTTAATAGTTATTGACTAATTTGTGTATTTGGCTTCTGTCAATTGCACACAAATCAATTTGGTTACAAAAGTTTACTAACTTACCATAAATACACACACATATACATAGACGCATACAGTCGATACTGGCTATAGTGTACTAAATTTTAATGTAATGTTCAGGGATGCCACAGAAATTCAAACCAAACGAAAACCAGTCTTGTTACATACACTTTATTTATGTTTGGTTTCTAGCTTAAATATGTTTATTTAGTTTTAAAGTAATGTCAATGCTTTCTAAATTGTAACTAAGTATGGGATAATTGTTCCTCGAATTTTTCCGATAAGGAAAACTTACTTAGAATAGATTAAGAAAAAGAGATTTATATTTGTTTGTCTACCATATGTTTAACAAATATTCCAAAACACTTTGATTAAAACATTTTTAAATATAAAACTCTTGAATTCCTTTTTTTGATATTACATAATTAAACTACTTATAAATGTTGGAATTTAGTTTTATTTCCTCAAAAATTTTTTTTCAGAATTTTCATTGTTTTCTCACAAAAAATAGTTGTTGACAAATTTCCTTTTAGAAACGAGAAGTTGTTTTTTTTTATTGTTGTTCATAGGTTTAACAAAAATGATGAATTAAACACATAATTATGTCAAAGTTTTTTATTGAAAGGTCTGTAATAATTCTTGGTCCAATTGTTGGAAAGACCTGATAAATTGGATATTTTAGCTTAATTGGGTGCTTATTTTCTCGGGCTGTCCTCTATATGTAGAGACGACTGTATATGTGCACACATACATTCACCCCATACACACAATTACACACTTACAATTACACTGACTTCGTACCTTGAGCGAACTTCAATGTGGTGAATTATTTAATGGGATCAAAGTTGTGTATTCAACTGCATATTTATGGTGTTTGAGCTGGTGTACGAATGTCTGTATTAGTATCTGTGTGTGCGTGTGTGTGTGTATGTATGAGTGTGTGTGTGTGCAAACATTATATTAATTTAAATGGGCAACACTTCAGCATAATTGAGACAGATGTGGGAGTTGCTGCTTAAAAGTTTCCCTCTCGTATATTACTGTGTGTATACATACATACGTATGTGTGTGTATGTAGTCGTGTATGTATGTATGTGTATGTGCGTGTGTTTATGACTTATATAAGTGTTGGTTGCATTATAGTCTATTAGAAGAATGTAAATGTCGACCATCTGAATTAATATAAACTTTCAACTAAACTGCTTTTAAACGTTTCTGCCGCAGGCGACAACAACAACAGGAACAGGAACAAGAACAACAAAGAGCAGCAGCTACTTGTAACTAAAGTGACATGAGGCCTTAACAACAATAAAACCAAAGCAACAACAACAACAACAGCATCATCAACAATAACAACAACAATAACAGCAACCACAGCATCAGCAACTGTAGAGCACTAAAAACCCAAATTACAAACAATTAAAAACGAGCACAACGAAAGAATCCTCAAAGGCGCTTGAAAAAATAACATAGGGCGACTGACACGCCCACTCACACACACAGACACACACACACACACCAAACACAACGACAACGACAGAAATAACAAAAGGTGACGACACAGCAACAGCAACAGCAACAACAACAGCAAAATTTATGGTCTCCTAAAAACTGAACATCGGCCGCAGTCAGGACCAGAAGACAGTATCCAGTATTCAGAATTCAGTATCCCGATATCCCTCGCTTCAACCACGCCCCCTTTGCTCACTGAAGCTGCAGCTTTAACTCCAGCAGCTTCTAACATCAGCAACAGCAACAGCAACACGACAAAAACGACGACGACGACAACAACAAAGCTAACAAAGAGGCGATAAAAAGTGTGCGTTGTTTTGTCATTGTCATTCAACTGCCTACACACACATACACACACACACACACTTAAAGCTCTTCCACTCCCCCCGCTGTTCTTCCTGGAACGGTGTCAACACTGTCGTCGTCGTCATCCAACGCCTCTGGCCACTCAATTAAGCCCCAATTCAAAGGCAACGCACAAACGTTGAAGGCGACAGCTTGCCACGCCCACCACACACAGCAAGCGGGAGGCAGAGCCAGAGAGTCAGAGAGCAAAGGGAGAGCAAGAGAAAGGGCAAGAGGCGAACTGAATAGAGAGGCGCCCGTGGTGTGGCCGCTTTGAGTTGATGTGACAATGAAACTGAGCGTCAGCGCGTATCGGGCGCATGCATCCGCACACAAGAAGATCCTCTCCAGCGGCTATCATTCCCAGCTCAATTACGGCAGCACTGGCGCCGCCGCAGCATCCTCCTCCTCATCGTCGGCAGCAGCGGCGGCAACTGCAACGGGCCTATATACGGTAAGTTGACAATCCTGGCTCCAAGTCTTGTGCAGGGACCGTAATTATTATAAGTTATATTATGTAAATTGCATAGTAATAAATTTTTAAAGATTTTTAAGCTCTTTCTTCAATGGTTATGATTATTTTTGATAAAAAAAAAAAATATAACTCACAAATAATCACTATTTCTGATTTGTATATTTTTCGCTTCAAATAAAATCCATGACCTTTCATTCTTTTTTTTGTATATATATTCATTGTCAATGATTTTTTGATGTAATAAACATGAATAAATATTATTGGCGGTCCCTGATCCTGGCTTCTGTTTTGTAACTCAAACCTTCTGCAAGTGGTACCATTGACTCAGATTTCGGCTATGAAAGCATAAATAAAAAATTTAAAGAAATTTTGCTGACCAATATTTTATTTAACGTTCGATATTTTAGTTGGGTTGTCATTGGATTAGGAGATCTGATCTGAAATTATAGGATTATTTGCTGGGAGTATATTAGCTTTGTGTTTCAGTTCCAGCTCTTAACAAGTTTGTTCTATTTGTATTCGAGTTAGGTTCAACTAAGATGCACCACAAATATCTGCAGGATAACCCGAAAGCTGAACCAGCGAAGGTAAAACGAGAGCGATCCAATACATACATACATACATATGTATGTATAAATAAACTCCCAACTTTTGCTTCTCGCTTAGCTTATCGTTCTGCTACGCTTTACTGTTAAATGCTTTGCTGAGCTTTTTCTTCGTTTATTTTATACTTTCATCCTAATATTTCACTTTATCTTACAAAATATCACCTATAACTATCTTAAAGCCTTCAAAAGATTTGCGCTTCGCTTCTCGCCGGTCTTTTCGTTCTAGTTCATAATGTTAGCACTATCAAATTTAATTTTAATTTTGAGTAAATATTACAATAGAATTGCCGTGAACGCTGCTATGTTTACAATGCGTTTTTTTGAATTCATGGCTATGGTAAAATTATTAAACGTTGACTACTTTGTAGGCCAATTTTAATTCGGTACTTTGACATGTCGAGGTCATTAAATGCTTATGGGCCTTTAATAAAGATGACAAAGTAAAGGAAATGTGACGGGCATGGTCGAGATTGGGATTGGCGCGGGGTCAGGTCGGGGTCATAGTAAAAATTGTACACAAATTGCTTGGATGCAGTCATGCAGAAGTTGTTCGCTATAAAACAGCGCCGTGAATTGGATATTTTTGGTTTATGCACCAGGATATTGATGGATATAGGTCGTAATTTTAGATGTGCATATATTCCTGCTCGGTCATATAACTGCGGACGGCAGTCCGCGCTAGTGACGAAAGCATAACGAAGGCAACTAGTAATACATATATACAGGAATGGAAAACTTGCTATGACTGTCCGATCAGGTCGAGTTAAATTCCGATCGAAAGATATAGCTTTAACTGTCAAAAGTGCATACTAAGAATTTTTCGTGAGATAAGCAGATGTAAGTGGGAGGGGAAAAATTTAAATGATGGCAGCTAATGGGCAGCATTAAAATCTTAACAAAGCTTGCCAAACTTTTTTTTTTTTAAATTTATGTGTAAAACGTAGTGTGCATGAAAATATTTTCGTCACTAGACTTTTACCTCGTAAAGAGGTTTTTTTTGTAAGATATTAGATTTTGCAGAGCTCAATTAAGTCAATCTCAATTTAAGCTTTAGTTGAAACGATACGCTTGGGCTTTGGAGAGAAGAAGAGCCATTTTGAAGCCACTAAAACTTTGGGTTTCCCATAAATATTTATGGAATGGACATGCGCTCGGCACATTTTACAACTGCCAGCTGATAGCCAAAAAGCCACAACGAATTCCAATCAAGTTCTGTGGCAATTTTAATTGCCCTATGTGCCCGCCTTAGCCACTTTTGAAAATCTGCTCACAGCCAACGTAGACCAGAGATTTTAACCGACAGCTAGTTGGCTAATTGGTCGACACGACGAATAAATCCCCGCCCTCAACCCTTACCCTAACCCTAACCCAATTCCAATCCCATACCCGGTCTTAAAATTGCTTAGCATCCCAGTGGATATGTTATGCGATTATGCTTTATATTAAGTTCCCCGAATGGACAATCTTCACACTTTATCCCCTAGTTTATTAACGACGTGAATCACCAGCTTTCATCACTAGCGTGGACCGCCTTTGGATGTTTTCTCAGAACTAATTAATTTATTTGAAATGTGTAATTTCAATATCATTCAAGACAAGTGAACATTAAAACTCAAGCCTTTCTTGAAAGCGATTTGGGATAGATTTCGTTTGTTGTATCTATGGGAACAAGAGCGAAAAAGTTTACTTGTTAACTGGACGCAGTCACAAAATAAGTTTATTGCTTGCTTTTAATTTTTCTCTTGCTTTCTCTTCTTCTTTCCTCGTTGTCTTTGTCTTTTTCTATACTAAGTACATAAAAGTATTAAATCCGTGTACCGACAACGCTCCCGACTCGTTATTTAAAGTAGAAATTTTAGTACGTTTGCCTTGGTGCCAAAGGCAATCAAAATTTAATTTTAATTATTTTACGCAGCCAGAGTGGGCGTGTCAGAGAGGGGGCGTGAGCACGTAATCATGGCGAATAGTTCTAAAATCTTATTTACACACAGTGTGCCACTAATGTCTTCATACACCATAAATTTGTCAAATTTGCGTATAATAAAGATGTTTTGATGCGGGCTTCTTATATTTATCTTTTATTCATTTAAATTCCGTTCGAATGATACAAAAATTTCTTTAATCCATCGAAAATTTTGAATTAGAAAACAACTCTATTTTTAACTTTTTTCCTCGATTTTTATAAAAAAATATTTTCATGCAGAAAAATTCTGCAAACAATTCTAAAAGTGACTGCAAAAAACATTTCAAAAATCTCCTGCTAGTATTTTATATGATTTTTTGAAAATTGATGAAAATTACTATTATTTTAACTCCTTTTTCCTAATTTTCATAAAAAAATGCGGCTTTTTAGCAATTAATGGTGTATGAAAACATTAGTGGCACACTGTATGTGTGTATTCATTATATGCCAATTAGACAACGCAGTTGAAACAGCCCAAATTGCCCAATGCTGCAACTTATTAACCGTCCCATTGATAGATTACTCTGAGACTGAGATTGATGCTGAGTTGTTGTCCTATTGCCGTTTTTGTAGATGGAAACTCATGAGCATGGCGGCAAGTTTCCAAAGGATATGGCTCGGATCGAGTGCAACAGCGACACGGACGTCATCAGCCCAACGGGAACCAGCAGCTCCGGCGGAGGCGGCGGCGTTGGCGGTGGCGTCCCAGGGGATTCCGCCAGCCATCAGAAGCGCCATCACAAGAGCAGCAGCAGCTCCTCAGCAACGGCGGCGGCGGCGGCGGCAGCTGCGTTGGCCAACGATGATGACAATAACAGTGCGGCGCATTCGTCGGATAGCAAGAGTCCCAGTCAGCGGTAAGTGTGGTTGACACCGCCATAAGCACATCTCAGATCTCTGACATACAAACATGCTTCACATACACACACACACACACCTGCCATAATCATGCATACACATACAAACATATGTAACTTTGAAGGTTGAGCAAAGTTGGGAGCTTGACAAATAATAATTTCGTAACAAGCGTCAATAAAAAAACATTATGAAAACAATAGCGAATTGATTTTTGACATGCCGAAGTTGAAATACCCCTGTAGAAATATTTATCCTTCCAAAAAATAACTGTCGAGCCCGCAGAGCTCTCCCAAATTATCTTAAACATGACGAAGGTGTACTTATATTAGTTAGGCAATTAATTAGTAAATGAGCAATACCACTATGATATGATGACTTCCGATGCTTTAAGCTCTTATAAACTGTTTCAAATGATTTAACAATCTTAAAAATATAAATCGAACAATAAATTGTTTTTTTGAATATGATGCTAATATAAATTACATTTTTCGATACCTGACTGGTACGTTCAGAAATTTTTCTAAATATATTTAGACATAAAGCTATTTCGAATAAAAAAGCTATTGCATTTATGCAATTGGTGAAAATCAAAACCAATTTTAACTTTTCGAGTAATGTCTGATAGTGTCACTAGTACTTATATGTATACATAAGTAATATACGTATACTGTTTGTACTTTTATTTACTATAATATTTCGAATATGCTGCACTGCGATCTGCAAGGGTATGAAGATACATATAAAAAGGATGATGAGTTTCACAAGAGTAAGAGGAGGAGGGGGATGAATAAGAAACCCTTCTGTTAACCATAATCGAAATGTACGGTGCACATGGCCTTAAATCCCACAACATAATTTGTCGTCAAGCCCATTCTATGTGTGCTACAATTCATTCATATCCACACACACACATACACATGCTCAGACTTTAGGCACACCCACACACACACACACACAAACACATACAGGCATTTACAAATATATATGTATAAACAGCAGTAAGCGCATAATTGATTGCCAACAGTAAATGTGTAGCATACTTTGTTGGGCTTCGCAGCTGCTTTTGATTTTCTCTTTTTTGTTGGTACTCGCAGTTGATGCAACGTATTGACATATTGACACATACTTGTATTTATATATATGTACATGTATTCGTACATGTACACGCCGTACCCTATTTGTATACATTTCTCCCTTTCTGTTGTGAATTTTTTTTTTTTTTTAGTTATTGCTTTGGTTTGATTTGTGTCGTCGCCATGTGATAAACGCATCATTTGTATGCATTTGGCTCGTATTTACCATCACAATCCGCATATTTTGTATGTATAAGAAAAGAGCAATCACAATTCTGTCATAAACAAGTTAAATCAACAGCAATTAGCGAACCATTATGCTGTTAATGGGTCGGGTAAGTGCTATTGACTGCATCCGTCTGTCAACTATTATGAAATTCATGGGACAAATAGCTTGGGGAGCATTCACAGGTATTTCAATAAATAGATAATCAAACATAAGAGAGCTTAAAAGGAATTGAAAAATTATTTGGGCTTAAAATAAATGTTAAAATAAGACTAGTTCCAAAATCAGTTTTCTAGAATATTTATTTATAAAAAATGAAACTCACAAAGAAACACATCTTTCGGTAACCCTAGGCAAATTGGAACAAAACAGGGTTTCAGATTATATATAAAAATTCAATTTAATACTGACTTAACTACTTGTTTAACCAGATAGTCATTTGAGCAATAAATAGTTAGTAGCTGGAACTGTGTCTCCAATTTGTGGTGTCAAAATAATAATTTAGTTTTCACTTTAATTACTCGTATGGGAGCGGGAACAGAGTGTTGAGAGTTTGTTCAGTGCTTTCATTAATTAACCAAGTTGTAGAGCCTCTTATGGTATGCTGCTGTTAGCCAACTCGACGTCCATGGAGACCGTTTTGACCAGTTACCATACGCCAGCTTCAAGTGGTTTGTTTGGTTTGGACTGTCCCTTCAGCATTTTGGTCGCAATTGTGGACAGCTTTACGAGCTCTGTGAAATGCTCCTACAAATCCGGATCCAAATGGGTTTAGTTAAGTGAATTATGGTATGCCCCCGAAATGCGCTGACAGAGTTGTTGGCCAAAATGTGTGAGCCAATACACGTTGGGTAGCAACAGAATTTAGCTCATTGGTTGATTGGGTTAAGGACTTTCATTTCGCTTCTATTTTTTTTTGTGTTCTGAGGTATTGCAGTGAAACGTGTGTGCCCAAACCTAAACAGATTAAAAGCAAACCACAAGATTCGGCACACCGAATTAAAGAATACCCTTGCAGAGAGAAATATATTGAATTTAAAGTATTCTAAGACACCATTTTGTTTATTTTGTAGAAAACCTTCAGCTGATAATAGTTGGAAACTCGACTTAGGGGAAAATATCAAATAATATATTTTCTTTTTAAACTGATTTAACATTTTTTTTTTAAGTTTTGTCAAGAGAAAGTACTTTGTATTGAATGCAATGATTAAAATGAATATAATTTGGAATCTATTGCATAACTTACACTATCAAAATACTTAATTTTTATTGTAAAGAGATAGGCTGGGCGATCTTAACCGATTCGTTCATTTTGTTATATTTAGAAATTTTAGATATCTGTATTCTTTCGACATGTAAAATCTATTCTTCTGATTTCATAGCAATAATGGTTTATATGAAGGTTATATAAGTACTAAAGGAAAGTGAGTTTTGATTAGATATAGTGTTTATTTAAGATTTTTATGTTTTAATGCCGAACTGAGCTCTGCAAGAGTATACCCGACTACCAAGATACTCTCTCATATATGTAGCATTGCTATATGGTATTTTGTTTTTGTCGGTATATTTAATTTTTACTATACCCATTTACCCATTGGAAGATCGGCCAACTCATCGCTGACCAGTGGGCAAAGTACCAACTGCAACTGCACGAATGCGAGTAGTTTAAGATTGTACACAGAGAGGGATAGACTTATATTATCACCAGCACAACAGCAACAGCAACAACAGCAACATCATCTGCAAGAGAAACATTTGCAATTGAAATCAACTTGTGAAGAGCATCGACAACAACCTGCCCGCCAGCGTCGCCAGGTGCGAATGCTTACGAATAGTCCGTCCTCCGATTGCAGCTCGTATTCGTTGACGGCGGTGGGCGGCAGGGGTGGAGTGGGCGGCGTGGGGGGCAGGCTAATGAATTCCGCGAGCTGTACGCAGGTGAAGACACTCTCCTCGTTTATCAGCGAGCATCCCGAGGAGCTGGTTTCAAGCATTTCAAGCAGTAATCACAACAATGGCAGCCACAACAACAATAACAACAACAACAACGGGAACAACGGGAACAACGGAAACGGAAATAGTCAGACAACCAAGTGGAAGAGCCTGAGAGCCGTTATGGCATATTACTGTTCATTGCGTCGCATTAAGAGGAACGGTGCTTTTACACTTTTCAAACTGCAATCAAGCTAATCTAATTCTTATCTTAACTAAATTTAAACTAAACTCCGTTAAACTTATTAAAGCAAGCAACTATCTAACATTATGATTGCTAATCGTACTACAACTTTCTTGCATTGTGTGTGTGTGTGTGTGTGTAATAATAACGAATAAATATCCTTTAAAAGCCTACTCCTAAGATACATGAGTTACTTGTATAAGTCCTGTCCCTAATTCCCAGCCAAAAGCTCCAATCGAATCCAATTAATTCCGTGAAAACTAAAAAGTAGTCAATTCTCCCTAAATTGCCTACTGAATCTACTAACATGTACTATGCAATAACAAAACCGTTTGTAGTGTGTGTAGTCTCCCATTCTCTGTCTCCGTCTCTCCCTATCTCTCTCTCTCTCTCTCTCACACACATCGGTGTTATCCACTCTTAAGTATGCCACACATAAAATACTTGTGATCGTGTCTAACAATTAATGTGTAAATCGAATGACGTCCTCTCTGTCGCTCTCTCTCCCTCTCTCTATTTCTCCTGCTCTTTCACATACTCTCCCACTCCTCATATCAGGTTCATCTGCTCACTCGCTACCTAGAACTCTCTTCTTTTCCCACTTCTGTGATATTGACACTAAGTGTATTCTATAAAGTTGTCGCAATCTTTAAATATTTAAAATTGCAAAATATAGCAATGATGTGTTTATTATATTAATCAGGAATTCAAGTTATGTCTGTGCTTTCTCTTCTTATCATGCTTCTCTCGTGCTGTCTCACTTTCTCAACTGTTCTACGACTATGGGACATAAATTATGTATGATAAGATATTTTTTAAGGAATTTTTATTTTACAAAAACAAAAAATTGCGAACCTTGACCTACTTACAAGTCAAATGTTTCAAAATTTAGTCTTACTACACAATATAAAATACGCATCTCTAAGTATGAATGAGTCAGAACAAAGGGTTTTATAAATTTAGCTTCAAATATAACATAAATATGAAGATTTATGTATGTAGAGGATATTATCACATACTTACTTTTTTGTTGTCGTCATTGATCTAAAAACCGCGTCGTGTGCTACTTTTCATTTAATTCTTGGCAAGAGGGCAACTTAAAAACTTTTCAAACTGAGGCCAAAGTGCATTTGCACACACATCGAAACCTCCACACAGACACGGACACGGACACAGACACAAACATTCACAACTCTGAACTGAAATGAAAAATCTCAGCAAAAGTTGAAGTGGCATGTGTGTGTGAATTTATATGTGTGTGTATTGAGAGAATCGATATGTTTAAGTTGCCTGCATAGCATTGTAGGCGAACTTTTGACACACATGTACACACACACACACACACAGACACACACACACTGAGGCAAAGTTGAAGTATATGCATCTATGCATATGCTACAATACTTTGGCATTGTGCATGCCAAATGAGAAATTGCCTTCTGAATGACAACTTACAAAGAATTTGAATTTAGAAAATTGCAAATTTATGTAGACCCCAACAGCATAGCACAGCAACACACACACACACTCACACACACAGACAGGGTGGGGGCTTGTCTCGCCCCAACTTTTGAATGAAATTAGTATGCCTGGCAACTGGCAAAAGAGCAAAGAGAAACCCATGAATATGCATCTCTTTCATGCTATGGTATCCTTCTATCTTTATCCCTTGCTCTCGCTCTCGCTTTCGCTTTCGCTCTCCTTCTCACTATCACTTTCAATTTCTGTTTCTGTATTGGGGCTAGGTACGAGTAATTCTGTTACAAGTGTCTTCCGCAGCAATCGACACTCGTTGTTCGATCTGCTGTTTCCATGTGCTTTACTTCAGTGCACTATGGGGCGAAATCCGAAATATCGAATATTTATTAATAACTTCTAAAATAAGCTAAATTTTTGAATACGGTATTTTTATTCATGTTATGTACACCTTCAGAAATGTTTTTGGAAAAGTGGGCGTGTCACCACTCCCGGCCTTAATTTTTTTTATATTTTTTTTTGGTATCGGTAGCAAGTAAGCTCATAATTTTTGTTCCAAATAACAAGCTTTGAGCTTGTTTATTATTAGCAATAAAGAGAAAAACTAATTGTTAGACAAAGAAAGTTGTGTGGTCTAATATATGGTTGTGAGCATAAAATTAAAAAACAAAAAAATTTGGGGCTGGGATTTTGACACGCCTCTTTTTCCTAAAAATTTCTAGGGGTATACATAACACTAGAAAAAAACCGCTTCAAAATATATGAAGTAGTTTTCGAGTTAATAATAAATACCTCAAAAACTGGTCAAATACCTCATATGGCAAGCAAGCAAGTCAGCATTGAAAAATGGTGAGGTTACGTTCTAAAAAATTAATTTGCGCAGATTGTGGGAAATTGTGGAAATTGAGACATATTGCCTTTAAATAACATTGAATGGATCTACGACATACAGTTGGACTTACATTAAGCCTCGTTAAGCATCATTGCTAAATTCCTTCGCAAAGTTGATATTTCTTTCCAAGAAATTATCTTTCAAAGCATTAATTAATATAACAAAATATAAACAGAACACGTACAAATACAGAATACTAGTAAAACCAACACATAGTACAAACCCGTATAATTGGTATCCATTTTAAATATTGTAAAAAAAATGATTAGCCTTTGTGCAATACCAATTTGAAAATAGGCTGCAAAAATGTTGCACTGTTAACGAACGTGCTTTTCGGAAGCAACAGCTGACTTTAACAGCTGTCAGGGTTAACATTTTTCTGTTATTTAACATTTTTGGTACAGAACTTTACAGTTTGAAGTTTTCTTAAGATGTTAATACCAAAACAGTAGTAAAATTAATACCTTGATAAAATGACTAAATAGTCTATTTTTCGGATTTCGCCCCATAGTGCAGTGTCAGTTTAATTGCCGGGTTATCCATACATACTAATTCACAGCACACACACATTTACATATTGTGTCATTGTGTGCGAAGCAAGTGTCTATCAAGTCTTGTCCCCAAAAATAGCAACATGTTTGATCGCAATTCGTTGCAACCGGCGTCATTCTCTAATCAGGGCCACAAAAGTTGCCAGCGTGGAACGAAATAAACTACTCGGATTTTTATTATCTGTTGATTGACAAAAGTATATTACGAATCTGCTTGCAAAAAGTGGAATGAACATGAATGAACAACTTAGACCATATCATTTAAAGATAGATATATGTATACTTAAACTGAAAATTTTAAATGAAATTCAAATACAAATAAAAATTAAAGTTCTTAAAATATTTAATATGTACGTTTATTTGTCCGTATTAATACATATGGGTAATTCTCCCATGTCGAATGCGACATTCGTACGCATTCAAAGTGAAATAAAACATATGCCAAAACATTATTTTGTTGTTACAAAAGGAGAAACTTATAGGTATTGATTAGCGCTATAATTGGTGCTAAAGTGGATTTTAGGAAATTGTTCGTTTTCAAGATAATTTAAAAAAACCAATGCATTCGCACGCGACTCAGATAGAAGTCGTTTTTTCGGCGACCAGTTCTAGCACTGATTTCGGCAAAGCGTGAACGAATATTTTGATGCCATTTATTTTGTAATGTAATGTATTCATTTATCTAAAAAATGCTTTTTGTTTGGTTTTAAAATATCAAGTAGTTTTTTTTTAAATGTAATTTGAGTCACTGTCGCACGCGACATGTCGCACGTGACATTTTTTTCCACAAAATATTTCTGTTGTTTCTATCTCTCTTTTTTTATATTATATATCGAAATCAGCCCGAAAAACTTATTTAAATTAAACTTTCAATATATTTCTTTGAATTAAAATGGTTTATGTTACAATCTTACTATATTACTTAGTGTAATCGATAGAATACAAACGGTCCATTTTGGAAACCATTTTTTTAGAAAATTGACATAAATATGGAAAAAGTGATTTTATTCCAATGTAGAATCTATATGTTCATCCTATTGAAATTCTTCTAGCGTATATTGCTTAAATAAATAACTTGAATTCATTTTTGGAACATAATTTCCTAAGATGTGAGTTTTTGAGCAATTTTTCGTTTTTAGGCTCGGTTGACATTTCTGGAGAAATGCCCATATGTAGATCTCAGAGGCTATAAGAGCTAAAACCACTAAATATAATGGCAGTACTCCTGTAAGCGAAAATAAAAAATAAAACGAGTCGCAAGTACAATTAAAATGGAACAGATTTCATCATACTAACTTACTACCTTCGCGATACTTGTTTATTAAAATTTCTTTAAATAATCAAATTAATATCAAATAGGTCGAAGTTTTAAGTCATTCACATTGGTTTTGTCCTTGTTTAAAGTATTAATGGTAAGCTTAACAGTCCGAATGTGCTTATGGTTGTGATTAGGCTATGTTGATGTTTATGCGAGTGGATAGCTATAAAGGTTCTTTGTCCGGTTATTGTTGTTCTACCATAAGATTGCGGATTGGACAGCCGAATGACTGGACATTTGCCCATTTAAGGCAAGTGAAGCCAAGTGCTTTTGGTCAGATCGAAAAGGGGGAACTTGCAACACGTTGTTCCACATTTCCGTTGGCCAGCAAACTGGGGAAATTTGTTTGGTCATGTCGGCGTGACAGTTGCAAAGTGGCAGCCAACCGAGTACACTGCTAAAAAAGACTGGTAAATTCAATAAAATTGAAAATATTCGTATTTGTAAAAAATACTGTAGTAAAACTTAAAGCAAAATATGTATACAAAAGACACAATCTTACTATCAAGAAGTTCAATCCAATTTTCAGAATTTTTCGTTCTTGACGCTATTAAAATATATATTTTTGTCACAATTCTCTATTCGTGTACAAAAGATAAAAAATTCTTGTTTGTTTCGGTGTAACCATTGGTTGGCCATGCAACCCTCTTGGGACCAGCTGTGTGGTGTCGAGGCGTTAATTGAAATCTGAAGCTTAGGAGCAGCCGTAGCCACGATATTGCTTAAACCGACCTCATGCTGCCATATGTGCGTGTATGTGTGTGTGTGTGTGTGTGTGTGTGTGTGTGTGTCGCTGATTTTTGGTGCAATAAAAAATGGTATTTAACAGGGGGAGCATACCACAAAAGCTTAAAACTCGTTAGGCTTTTTGGGTTAAAGCCATACAAACTAACAAGCTCGTTTTCAATTTATAACAAATCGAAAGAGCTCAACTGTTTGTCTGTGCGTAATCTTATCGTGCAGCAAGCCTTTTTTACGCTTCATGGCCCATAGCCAGCCAGCCAGCCCGCATGTGGCCCAAAAAAAGCAAATGGCCAAAAGCCAAGTCAACGAGCTGACCGTTAAATGAATTGACTCGTTTCTGTGTGCCTTTCGGGCTTCTATGTCTGTGTCTGTGTCTGTGTGTCTGTATTTGTATGTGATAGCCTATTATGATAGCAACAACGGCGAAACGGAATGCGTGAAAATGTTCCCTTGAGCAATGCGTGCAACATAATCGTTATAAGCGAATAGCCGGAAAAAAAAAAAGCACAAGGAACTCCTATTTATTAAACCGAAAGCCGAAGTTTGAATATTGTAACATGTCATACTAAAATTGTATAACCTGATATTATAGAACACAACTATTCTACTTAATATTTTCCAACTGAATAGTTTCTCAATTATAACATTTTCTTGCAAAAAGTTGACTTTTCATTTCTTTTCTCAGATTTTGTATCACGAAACTTACCATTTATAAAACTCGTTGTTTTGGCCTTACATTCACACTGACTGTTCGTTTTTGGGGACCCAACGGCAAGAACTAGGAGGCTGAAATTTTCTCTCATCATTAATGAGATAAATTCATTGTGCAATAAGACGGCCTTTTGCGAAGCTCAAAATATAATATTACTGCATACTCTAAGACGTTTCTAAAATTAAACAAGCTTTAAATACCGTTATAAATATCAGATCTTGAAGTAATTAACTGATAACACAAACGAACGCTGAGCATAGAAAACCCTGTCTTGAAACATGTGTGCGTAAAACAAACTCTGATCATCTTCCGAGTTATAAAAGTCTGCGCGCCAAATTTGGTTGTTTTAGCTTTTATAGTATCTGAGATTTTCGTCTTCAACAGACGAGCTTGTCTATATCGACTCGGTTGTAGATGCTGATCATGAGTATAAGTCCCTTATGGGATTTATCACTTCTGCCTTTTACCGACTTTGCATGCTTTCGGCCAGAGTATATTTTTTCAAGTCCACCAAGTATATAAATTACAAGAGTCGGAACACTAAACAAGCTCCTAAAAACTTCGAAAAGTCATAGGTCAAACATTTTTAGGTTTATGATTGAAATTAAGGCTATAACATTTTAGAAAACTTTCTTAGCGCTTTGATACAAGCAGCCAGACAGATAAACAAAAAGGTAAACTAACTTTTCATCCATGATGACGATCGATGCGTATCATTCAACGCGTATTTTGGAACTGAACAATTATGCACTAAAACTGTTGCACAAATTTCACGAGTGTTTATGAATTCTATAAAGTCTTATAGATGTATAACAATTTTAAGGCGAAGTTCGAAAGCCCTCACCGATGGATTTGATCGCATACTGCTTGTCTTTGCTCTCAATTCTCAACTTTACAGTCTTACACTCTGGATTTTTGCTCTCTCTCTCTCTATCTATCTCTCTGTCTCTCTCACACACCTTAACTTTGTCTGTCATCTGACTATCGCTTACACTCTCACTCTGTACATCTCGCTTTGGGTATGAGAAACCACTTATGTATGTATCTCCTAGTTATACTTACTCAAAAAGAAATACATTCAAATAAGCAAAGATCAACAACGAAACAATTATAATAACAAGAAAACAACAACTAGAACATGAACAACAATAACAACAACAACTGATGCTTTAAAAACAAATAAAAGAAAATTAAAAAACTCATTTAGGAAATCGCGTATCGGAGATGGAGCTTCAGATCCAGATTCCGATTGGTAAGTCCCTTGCGTTGTTACCATTTTTGGTTAACTCTCACTCACACGCACTAACACACCCAGACACACACACAAACATATATATATATATAGTACAGCTACGCTTATTAATTATGTTGCAAAATTCGATGATCTTGATAATGATGATGATGATGATGATGATGATTATGCTGTTAATGATGATTGAGCTGCATCTAATTGGCATGCGTGCGCTTCTTTTTCAATTGCGTTGGGCGGCGAAGATAAATACAATATTCAAAACAGACAAACGAACACATACTTAGTACACACCTAACATAGTTTAGTGTTGGTTAACAGCGAGGCAAATCCACATAGAATATCAGACACATACACATACACTCGCACTCACACCCACACCCACACTCAGAGACACCTGCAACTGCAACTGATATACCCACACCCAGATATACCCATTCAGTTTCACTTATGTTTTCTAATAGACCACAAAAAATCCGAGTAGTTGCCATTTCCAAATGCTTCTTAATGCAACCCCCAGTTGAGCATTTGGCAATCACACACACACACACACACACGTACACATAATACACGTGTATAAAGACCATGCCACGCCTAGTTTTGGTTTTTGTTTCTATTTGTTTTCTTCTTTAATCTTTTAGCTAGCCGCATTGCAAGCTGCGTTCTTCTTTTGTACCACATGACGTATGCGTAATTTTTCGGTAGCGTCAACAAAAGTTACCAAGAAAACATACCAAACAAATGCTGTAAATAGTACGCAAAACTAAAAATGTTGTACTTAGACTGCCGTTTATTTTGTCCATAAATGAAGTTTAAAATACAACAAATAAAATAATAATAAAAACAATCATAAATATCAATTGCGTTTTGTAAATAAAATCAAAATAATATTAAAATAAAGCAAATATTATTTGAAATGCAAGAGCACATAAACAAAATGATGTATAATATAAATAAAATATACACACACATGGTATATGTATACTTATGAGCGTACTTGAATACATATGTACATATAATCACCATTAAGTCAGTTCAGCTTATACTTATGTTCGCGTCTAGTAACTTGAGCAAATCCCCATCAGCAACGAACTTTTATTTAAAAGCTTATCCCATTTTCCCAGTTTTCCAGCTCATCCAGCTTCCAGTTTCCCCAGCTTCCATTTCCCGCATTCCGATTGCACGGTAGTCTCGATGTAATGTGCACATATTTTAAAATATCCAGTACCACTTAAACCCATCTTAATGTAACATACTAGTATGTCAGTCGAAATCAGGTGAAGTAAGAAGCATTGACACTCAACCAATAGCATGCTGGTGATATTTCTCTGTCCAAGGATTATGTTATACTTCCAATTTCTATCTATGAAAACTTCTTCAAGCTCGTTTAAAAATCAGCCAGAGTTAAATCATGACCGACTAACAATTGAAGTTTTGAAGCATTCTTGCAACAATAAGTGGTATAGGGTATCGTCAAGTCGATCATTCTCGACTGCACTCTTTCGTTTCCCTATCATTTGATGTTTCGTTTACATCCCTTGCAGTTGTCTTCAGTTTAACAACCAGATTTTTGTCCGCATTCCCAAAGTAGTGGCCCAATTTTTAAATGGGCCCCAAACATAATGAAATTGTTGTCTGAGCGAAACTACTGCTCATAAACAGCTTGTATTTTCTAAATTTTGGGTTTAAATAATAAAAGTGAAACTTAAGATGCTTTGCAATTCAATTTTCCGCCCGCCTGTATTTAAATTTGATGTGTATTTTATGTTATTCTTTAATATTTTTCATGCTTTTATTGTCTGTTCGAATGTGCTACATATTAAAGAACTTAAAACTTAAGCAAATGAAATAACTACTTTAATTAATATCTTTTCATCTATCTAAATATAGAATTTACTAACTTTAATTATTAGCAAATTAATGCAATTAA